>CATIWC010001368.1:0-286703 GCA_948472305.1 Vicia faba
TAAGGCTAATAATTAATCTTGGGTTTTGGGTGAGACGGAAATAAGCTTACACTTAAATGAAATATTTGATAATGGGACACTGGTATGTAATACGTCTGACTTTGGGGATTCAGTAAGTTATTGGCATAACTTTGAGTATTCAAAACACTATTTTAGTATAAACTATCAAATTAAAATTTTTTATCTCACACTCTCGTGATTATTGATCCGGACTATGTTATTAAACTTAAATTCTTGATCTCGCTATCTTATTTAGAATCTAAAAATACTTTTTGAAAACAAATAGAATCTAGTACCAAGTGCAATCCTCCATAATATGCCGGCAGGATTTGCTTGCGAAAAATAACTTCAATGCAGGAAGGAAATATAAAACTAAAACAAGTCTGAAAGCTCTGAATAAAATCTACTCGTGCAATAGTTCCCCGATATGGAAAACTATTGCTAATTCAGGTGAGAAAGTATCTACTTAGAATTTATAAAAGCAATGATTTTGTATGAGAAAGATGAACAAAAGCGTGAGAGAGTTTTTGCTGCTTGGTTCCTTCCTTTTTATAGCCTGCTTGTAACTTCCGTTGGAGAAAATTTAGGAGTTATGTGTCGATCGGAAGACTCGGCTTTTCCAAATAATCAGGAACGTGGTCATCATGTGGTGGAGCATAATATGGGCTCAGCTCGTTCTGGTTGAGAGAATACAAGAGTTTTGTTGCAGACGTGGAGAGAACACGTTTATTATAGACTATGTTGAGGAACTTGCCTTGTGTATCGTGGGTCACACAAGTCAAAGTTGTGGCGACCGTAACACATGTATGCCGAGGGGCACACATACACACATATCGTGGCGACTGGCAGGAGGCTGTGACGACCTTCACATTCCTCTGATGCAATTTCTTCTGTTTTCTGCTATAGAGTCACACACTTTCTATCATTTCTTCTTCTTTTTTATGTGAGTCTTGTGAAATGTAAATACCTGAAAAACACTTAAAATACCAACATAATGAAACATAATTAACAGAAAAAGGAAACATTATTTATGCTAATCGATTCGAATATGCGATGTGTTTTCGTGTTATCAAAATTCCCCATGCTTGAACCTTTGCTTTTCCTCAAGCAAATAATCAGTATGAAAATCAATTAAACACGGGTTAAACGCAAATACATGACATAACTCAAATCATACGTGGTTGCGAGGCATTTTTGTTAGAATAATATAAGCTCAATATCAATACTAAAGATACAGTAATGACACTAAACAACCCCACCTTATGCAGACCAGTCCCAATTATGCTATTATAGCTCAACCTAATTATTTTTTCTTTGATTCACCCGTTTTGTTCAAGAGAAATCACATTAAGCCCTTTATCTTTTTGCATGCACATAGTAGAGTAGCCGGTTAGTGATATTCATTTTAAGCACGGAGTTCTGGTACATAAATTTGGTAACCCCTTTATTTATCTGATTGCAAGTAGCAGGGGATTGAACCGTAGTCCACCCTACCAAGTTCAGCACCAGAAACCTCTGAACCAACTTACATCAGGTTGTTATAACAAATTTTGTAGGTTCCGCAACTGTTGGATTAAGTAACTGGGGTCACCTAACTTAATTAGCGTATTCCCTGTTTTCAATTCATCATTACAAGATGTTTTTGGAAAATGTTTTAAGACAATTCACTTATATTCATCAGCTCTCTACGTAGTTTGTTTTTAAGACAGTGTTGACTGCTTATATAAACTACTCGGGGTTACTTTAAAGATTAAGGTTTCGGTATAATAGGTACTTAAATTGGTCTCACGTAAGTGGGGGTTTTAGAGTGTTAAGACGGTATCAGTTTTGTTTAAATTTTAGTCAAAATTTCTAACATATCTTAAGAGTGAGCAACCTATATACTTTTCGAATGTGTCAAGTAAAAAAAATTTTATGGCTCAAGAAAGCGAGGAAGTCGAATAATGAACGAAAATATACATATAAAGACTTGATAATACATAAATGTTTATTTAACGAAAATTGGCAATAATGTAAATCTACTTAGAAAATGGTAAATGAAAGCGGTAAAGATTCCTCCCCCATACTTAGACCAAGCATTGTCCCCAATGAAACAATGTAATGTGAGAAAGGAAGGAAGAAACTGAGATGATGACTATTCTTCGCCTCAGCCACGTGCTCCGTAATGTGCATGTGCTCGTGCTCATCCACGTGCATCATCTCTACCTTGGAAAGGCTCTACAACAAATCTTTGTAGTCTGATATGAGTAACAAAATCGTGTAGGCCATCAACCTGATAAGTCAATGCTCACATCTCTTCGGTAAGCTCTGACATACTATGGTCATGCCATTAGGCGTAGTCGTGTTGATCTCGCTGAAGTTTTCGGACCTACTGCATCATCTCATTATTTTGCGCCTCCATTATTTGATAATGTTGAGCTTCGGCTTCATTATGTCGCAACATTTCAGCATAGATGTCATCAAGAGTAGTTGGATGGCCATGTTTTCTTCTTCTTCAGGGCTGATGCCCGGATGATGAACTTGCAAAAAGTTTAGGTGGAATTTGTGCAGCAGTTGGGTGGATATCAGGTTGTGGAGCTTCTTGCTCCAGCACTTGCTACATTTAACCGAGCTAAGCATTATTCGGACCACCTTGGTTATCCTGGATGTTTTCACCAGGAGCAGGAGCACTTAGAGCATAATGCCACTTCTCCATATTTGTTACATCGGTGAGCATGGGATTACGAAAAATAATACTCAGAACTACTTTATTTTGCACCATAAGATTCTATTTTCCATCCTCTCTAGCCTTGATTAGGTACCCAACATGACAGTTGTCAACATCGATAAATAGGCGTAAAGATGTAGTGCAGGAAAAACAATTCCTTAGAATTTACTTTGTTGTTGTTCACCCTCCCGAAAATGGTGTTGGATAGGATGCGATGAAAAGAGCGGATGGATGGTTTATGAATAGAGGAAGAAAATAGTCCCTCCCAACTAGAAGGTCGTTCACCAGTTATAGAGTGCCATAGTCGGAATGTTGTTGATGCCCAATCTGCCACTAGAGGGATTCAGTAGTATACTTCTCCTCCACGAGGGAAATGTAGCAAATCACTCAAAGCTTCTTAATTCAAAGAATATTCAGTGTTAAACATTCTAAAGTTTGCAGTGTCGTTGAGGTATATATTCTCATCTGCGGGTGTGTTGTAGGAGAAGGAACTCATAAATTCCAAGGTTAAGGATTCATAAGTAGGGTTGTTTAGTGTTCAGACACATGTCAGGTCAGAATTTTGAAGTAGCCATTGCACATTGTCTAACAGTCCCAACTCACGCAGACAATTTACATTAACAAACCTTGTAGAGGTAACCAAACATTAATAGAACTTTCGGTATTTTTCTTCCTGATGTTCCCCAGCTTCGTTGTTTCTAAACATAATTCCTGAAAGGTCAGGTTCTCCTTTTTGGTGTTGGATTCTTCGAGACATTATGAGACACAAGGAAGGTGGATGGGTTTGGTTTCGAAACTGACGGAAGGAGAGGTTGTGGGTTTTGGTTTTTGTTTCACAAGTGTTTAAATAGGATAAAAATATAGATGGCAGGGAGTGAATGATAATGGGGTTTAATTAAAATTTTGAAAATAGAGGAAGTGAGACGGTCATGGGGTGATGAATAGGGGAAGTAGATTTTGATGGGGTTTTAGTGAAAGTGGAAGAAGATGAAAGAGAAAGATGAAAGAGGCATCTGTAATAAAAAAATACATGTGTGTTTTACTCTGTGGTGAGGTGTAACGCCCATTTATTTAATTAATTATTTAATTAAATTATTTCCAAGTTATTTGCTGAAGTTATGAAATGTTGAAGACTGTTGGTATTAGTTGTTAGATTATTATTAATTAATTAATTAGTTGATTAATAATAATAATAATAATAATAATTATTATTATTATTATTATTATTATTATTATGCTGTTGGAATTAATAGTATATTCGCATGGGCCTATTTTATATGAAGTATGTAGTAAAGTGGGGGTGTGCTATTTGAGCCCAATAGAAATGATACAATTATTATTATTAAGTTAGTAATAATAGAAAAATGGGTTTTTGTCAAGAAGAAGAGGAATAAGGGTTGGAAGAGAGAAAGAACGTAGAAGTTGCAGAGCAAAGAAGAAAAGAGGAAAAAGCGGAAATCGATCGGAAAATTATAGAGCAACCTTTAATCCAAGGTAAGGGTGGGGTTCTGACTCTATAATTGGGTTTATGATGCATGTTACGTGGGAATTTGGTTGAGTGAAATTGTTATTGTATGTGATGGTTGTATGGGTAAATTATTGTTTGGCATTTGTGATAATTATGCTAACATTGCAGTGATTCAATCCATGAATTGAGTGTTGGAATTATCATATATTGATGCGGGTATAATTTTTAATTTGGCCTTAGATTATGAACTGGAAAGGAATTACCGATCGCAAGAAAATTTAACGAAGTTGCAGAACTGCAACTGTAATATTGGACATGTGCCGAGCGGCACATGCGTGTTGATGAAGGGTCATGACCAGCACCATATTCTGTTTTGAGGGGCACGGTTGCACATGTCGAGGGGCATGTCTTTGTATGCCGAGGGGCATGAACCTTAACCCCTATTTCTTTTAATTGTTTTATGTTTATTACGTGTCTGTTACTTTAATATTTTGTTACATAATGTATTTAGTAGGATTTGGAAAAAACCGAATCACAGTAGAGTTAATCTATTAGTAACGGAAGTGGTCAAATTGTGAATTAGCATAAGTTATAGCAGTAGATATTTAGCAAGGTTAATTATTAAATTGCAGAATTAATAATTGGTATAGTTTTAGTTGTAGAATTAGCAGTAAATAACATAAGCATTAGTACCCAAAATATATTAGCAGTAGAGGTAATTCAAGTAGCAGGGAAATAATAGTTTCACTAATTTAACAGAAAACTATTAACGAGACTTATGGCAGAATAATTTAGTGGAAGTACTTTAGTAGGAGCGTGTTAATGATAATATTGGCATTATTAATTATTAAAGTTGCATGTGATGAATTTTGTTGTCTTTCCTCTATTGATGGGAAACTATTAAGTTGTAGGTTGAGGCCAGTGTTGTTATATGTTGTTTTAGATGTTGCAGTTAATCATGTTGTCGCATACATCACATATCAAGTTGGAGCTGATGCTCGTTAAGTTGGCCTAGATTGGGAAAATATTAAGTTGAAGGCTTATGCCTTGTTGGTGCCTCTATTCATTGGCAGATTTCTAAGTTGGGAGTTCTGCTCCATTGGTACCACATGCATGTGCATAGTAACAAGTCGCATTTCACGTTGCATATTGAGTTGTTGTGTTGGTAAATTATTTATAATGTTTCGTTGATGTGTTCGTTGTGATTGACGTTGTTTAATTTTGTGAAGTGGTGATTTGGCATAAACTAATTCTAATGTAATATTATCATACATCCGATTATATTGTTCGATATCTCATCCCTTCTGTTTGAATGTTACCCCGATGTTGGTAACGTGCCAGTAATCCAGAGTGAAGGCAGTTTACCTTCAGTTGTTCGAGTCAGTGTCATTTCTCTGATATGTAACACTTGGGGGGATGAACGCTTGATGTTTCATTGTTGTTGTTATTTCAGTTGATTGAACCTTAAGTTGTTGTTCGTTAAATACTTATTACTTGAAGTTGTTTAGTTGGATAAAGATGATATATTCTTTTAAGTTGAATATTTTATTATGTTGCATAGTTATGACAGTTGCTAGTTTAAAATATTAAAATATATTACTGTTAGTTCATTCCAGTTTAATGTGTTATATATCTGAAATGAATGCCGTTATTTTAAGTTGAAATTGTAGCATCTTGATTCGGTTGTCAGAATTTTATAACTCTGATTTTTACATTAATTGTCGGGTAGAATTGGGGTGTTACAAGTTGGTATCAGAGCAAGTTGGTTTGTTTGACAAAGTCGTTGAGTCGTAGTTTTGTCTAATGATCGAGTATTGTTAATTTAATTTCTAACCATTGTTTATGTGGTAGAGATAAGTTGAGATGGCTAGAAGGAATGATGTTGCAATTGTTGTTTCTTTAGAAGCGATGGCGCATGCTGTGGAGAATCAGCTGATGCTGATGGGAATGTTGGATCTCGTAGTTTGGCGACCTTCTAGAGGGAGAATCTGCCTACCTTTAAGGGTAAGTATGATCCTGACAGAGTGTTGGATTGGTTGGAAGAAATTGAGAGAATCTTCTGTGTGATAGACTGCACTCCAGCGTAGAAGGTTCGATATGGAACTCATATGCTAGTAGTTGAAGCTGATGACTGGTGGCTAGAGACATGTCCGAGGTTGGAAGTTGCAGGTGAAAATGTCACTTGGGCTGTGTTTCATAGGGAATTTCTGAGGAATTATTTCCATGAAGATGTTTTTGGCAAGAAGGAAATTGAATTTCTTGAGCTGAAGCAAGGGAGTATGTCGGTTGTTGAGTATGCTGCAAAGTTTGCGGAGTTGGCTAAGTTTTATCCGCACTATAATGAGTCTAATGCTGAGTTTTCGAAGTACATCAAGTTTGAGAGTGGGTTGCACCCAGAGATCAAGAAGGAAGTTGGATACCAGAAGATTCGTGTCTTTGCTGATTTGGTTGATATTGCGGGATCTATGAAGAGGTTAATAATGCTCACTATAAGATTATCAATGAGAAGATGGGCAAGCACCAACAGAATCGTGGTAAGCCGTATGATGCCCAGCTAGTAAAGGTAAATAGAAAGTTGCTCAGGGCCAGAGGACTAGTGGGGGAGATGCTCCTGCTGGTCTAGTTTGTTTCAAATGTGGAAAACCTGGGCATAAGAGCAATGCGTGTATTACTGAGGTAAAGAGGTGTTTCTGTTGTGGTAAGGCTAGACATGTTGTATCTGAATGCAAGCATAAAGATATGATTTGTTTCAATTATGGTGAAGAAGGAAACATTGATAGTTAGTGTCAGAAGCTGAAGAAGGCGCAAACCCGTGGGAAAGTGTTCACTTTGGTTGAGAATGAGACGACTAATGGGGATAGAATCATCAGAGGTACATGTTTAATTAATAGTACTCCTTTAATTACTATTATTGATAATGGTGCTACTCATTGTTTTATTGCTATTGATTGTGTTGAAATATTGGGTCTTATGTTATCTTCTATGAATGGAGAGATGGTCGTCCATATCCAGACAAGGGATCGGTGACTACTTCTCTTGTGTGTTTAAAGTGTCCTTTGTCGATCTTTGACAGAGACTTTGCTATTGATTTGGTTTGTTTGCCGTTAAGTGGGTTAGATGTGATCTTAGGTATGAACTGGTTAGAGCATAATTGTATTCATATTAACTATTATAACAAGTCGGTAAGGTTTTCTACTCCTGAGGAAGAGGAAGTTGGTATGTTGTCTGCTAGACAGTTGAGGCAGTTGATGCAAGAGGAGGCTCGGATGTTCTCGTTGATGGCGTCGTTATCGATCGAGAATCAAGCTATAATTGAGGAATTGAAAGTGGTGCGTTAATTTCTTGAAGTTTTCCCTGATGAAATTCCTGATGTACCGCCAGAGAGGGAAGTTGAATTTTCGATTGATCTTGTACCTAGTACCAGACCTGTTTCTATGGCACCATACAGGATGTCTGCATCTGAATTGTCAGAACTAAAGAAGAAATTGGAAGAGTTACTTGAGAATAAATTTGTAATACCAATTGTATCACCATGGGGAGCTTTAGTGTTGTTAGTAAAGAAGAAAGATGGAAGTATGCGACTTTGTGTTGATTATAGACAATTGAATAAAGTGACGATTAAGAACAAGTATCTGCTTTTAGGAATAGACAATTTGATGGATCAATTAGTGGGTGATCGAGTTTTTAGTAAGATTGATTTGAGATTGGGTTATTATCAGATTAAAGTGAAGGAAGAAGATATCCAGAAGACAACTTTCAGGATGCGTTATGGACATTATGAGTATTCAGTGATGCCTTTCGGTGTTACTAATGTTCTAGGAGTATTCATGGAGTATATGAATCGTATCTTTCATACTTATTTGGATTGGTTTGTAGTGGTTTTCATTGATGATATTTTGATTTACTCTAAATCAGAAGAAGAGCATGCAAAGCACTTAATAATAGTATTGCAAGTTTTGAAAGAGAAGAAGTTGTATGAAAAGATGTCTAAGTGCAATTTTTGGTTAAAGGAGATTAGTTTTCTTGTTCATGTCATCTCAAGTAGTGGCACTGCTGTAGATCCATCTAAAGTAGATGTTGTGTTACAGTGGGAAACTCCAAAGTTGGCCACCGAGATTAGAAGCTTTTTTGGATTAACTAGTTATTATAGAAGGTTTTTCTAAGTTAGCATTTCTGTTGACTAAGTTGACTTGTAAAGGTAGAGATTTTGTGTGGGATATCCATTGTGAAGAAAGTTTTACAAAATTGAAGAAAAGATTGACGTCAACTCTGATTTTGACATTACCTAATCCAGGAAAACCTTTTGTAGTATATTGTGATGCTTCCAAGATGGGTTTAGGAGGTATGCTTATACAGAATGATAAGGTAGTTGGTTATGCGTCAAGGCAGTTGAGGACTCATTAAAAGAACTATTCTATGCATGATTTAGAGCTTACTGCAATTGTTTTTGTGTTGAAGATTTGGAGGAACTATCTCTATGGTTCTCGATTTGAAGTATTTAGTGACCATAATAGTTTAAAGGATTTGTTTGATCAGAAAGAATTGAACATGAGACAACGAAGATGGTAGGAGCTGTTAAAGGATTATGATTTCGGTTTGAATTACCATCCAGGAAAAGCGAATATGGTTGCTGATGCGTTAAGTCGAAAGACTTTACATATGTCAGCAATGATGGTTAAAGAGTTGGAATTAATTGAGAAGTTCAGAGATATGAGCTTAGTTTATGAAGTGACACCTCAGAGTGTTATGTTGTAAATGTTGAAAATTAATAATGAATTTCTGGACAATATTAAAGAAGCTCAGAAGTTAGACGTGAAGCTGGTAGACTCGATGGTTGGAATCGATCAATCTGAGAGTAATGAATTCAAGTTAGATGCGCAAGGTGTGTTGATATTCCATAATCGAATTTGTATTCCTGATGATGCGGAGATGAAGAAGGTGATTCTCGAGGAAAGTCATAGAAGCAAGTTGAGTATTAATCCGGGAGGTACAAAAATGTATCAAGATTTGAAGAATTTGTTTTGGTGGCCTGGAATGAAGCGATATGTGGTGCAGTTTGTGTATGCATGTTTAACTTGTTAGAAGTCAAAAGTTGAACATCAAAAGCCCGCAGGGTTGATGCAACTGTTAGAAGTTATAGAATGGAAATCAGATAGCATTTCATTGGACTTTGTGACAGGGTTACCTAATACTTCAAGAAGACATGATTCAATTTAGGTGATTGTTGATAGGCTTACAAAGTCGTCTCATTTTATTCCTATTAAAATCATTTTTCCAGTATCAAAGTTGGCGGAGATTTACATTAGTGTAATTGTGAAACTGCATGGTATTCCATTGTGTATTATTTCAGATAGAGATCTGAGGTTTACTTCAGATTTTTAGAAGAGTTTGCAAGAGGCGTTGGGTTCTAAGTTGAGGTTGAGTTCGGCATATCACCCTCAAACAGATGGTCAGGCGGAGAGGACTATTCAGTCGTTGGAAGATTTATTGAGAGCATGTGTACTTGAGCAGGGAGGTTCGTGGGATACTTACCTGTCGTTAATAGAGTTCACTGATAATAACAGTTACCATTCTAGTATTGGAATGGCACCTTTTGAAGCGTTGTACGGTTGAAGATGTAGAACTCCTTAATGTTGGCATGAATTTGTGGAAAGCGTAGTACTTGGAATCGAACTTGTTCTCGAAACTACCGAGAAGGTGAAGTTAATTCGAGAAAAGATGAAAGCTTCCCAAAGTAGACAAAAGAGTTATCATGACAAGCGAATGAAAGATTTAGAATTTCAAGCAGGTGACAATGTGTTTCTGAGAGTTACACTTGTGACCGGTGTTTGGCGAGCATTAAAGTCTAAGAAGCTCACTTCTCGTTTTATTGGTCCGTATCAGATTTCAGATATAGTTAGAAATGTTGCTTATAGAGTGACTTTACCGCCTAATGTTTCAAATTTGCATGATGTGTTTCATGTGTCACAACTCTGGAAATATATTTTAGATCCATCTCATGTGATTCATATGGATGATGTGCAAGTACCAGATATTCTTATTATGGAGACTATGCATGTGCGAATCGCGGATCATGAAATGAAGACTCTGAGAGGAAAGGAGATTGCTTTGGTGAAAGTAGATTGGTTAGGAGCGGTCGGAGAAAGCATGACTTGGGAGTTGGAAAGCAAGATGCAGGACTCATATCCTGAGTTGTTTGTATAAGGTAATTTTTCAAAGACGAAAATATTCTAAGTGGGGGAGGGTTGTAACGCCTGTTTATTTAATTAATTATTTAATTAAATTATTTCCAAGTTATTTACAGAAGTTGTGAAATGTTGAGGAATGTTGGTATTAGTTATTAGATTATTATTAATTAATTAATTAATTAATTAGTTGATTAATAATAATAATGATGATGTTGGAATTAATAGTATATTTGCGTGGGCCTATTTTATATGGTGCTATGTAGTAAAGTGGGGGTGTGCTATTTGAGCCCAATAGAAATGATATTATTATTATTATTAAGTTAGTAATAATAAAAAAATACATTTTGGTCAAGAAGATGAGGAATAAGGGTTTGAAGGGAGAAAGAACGTAGAAGTTGTAGAGCAAAGAAGAAAAGAGGCAAAAGCGAAAATCGATCAGAAAATTGTAGAGCAACCTTCAGTCCAAGGTAAAGGTGGGGTTCTGACTCTATAATTGGGTTTATGATGCATGTTACCTGGGAATTGGGTTGAGTGAAATTGTTATTGTATGTGATGGTTGTATGGGTAAATTGTTGTTTGACATCTGTGATTATTGTGCTAACATTGCAGCGATTCAATCGATGAATTGAGTGTTGGAATTATCATATATTGATGTGGGTATAATTTTTAAGTTGGCCTGAGATTATGAGCAGGAAAGGAATTACCGATCTCAAGAAAATTTGACGAAGTTGCAGAACTGCAACTGTAATATTGGACATGTGCCGAGCGGCACATGCATGTTGATGTAGGGTGCCGACCAGAACCATATTTTGTGTCGAGGGGCACGGTTTCACATGCCGAAGGGTATGGCTTTGTATGTCGAGGGGCATGACCCTTAACCCCTATTTCTTTTAATTGTTTTCTGTTTATTATGTGTCTGTTACTTTAATATTTTGTTACAGAATATATGTAGCAGGATTTGGAAAAAAAATGAATCAAAGTAGAGTTAATATATTAGTAACAAAAGTGATCAAATTTTGAATTAGCATAAATAATAGCAATAGATATTTAGCAAAGTTAACTATTAAATTGAAGAATTAATAATTGGTATAGTTTTAGTTGCAGAATTAGAAGTAAATAATAGAAGCATTAGTTTTCAAAATATATTAGTAGTAGAGGTAATTCAAGTAGCGGGAAAATAATAGTTTCACTAATTTAACAGAAAACTATTAATGAGGATTATGGCAGAATAATTTAGTGGAAGTACTTTAGTAGGAGCGTGTTAATGATAATATTGGCATTATTAATTATTAAAGTTGCAGGTGATGAATTTTGTTGTGTTGCCTCTATTGATTGGCAATTATTAAGTTGTAGGCTTATGCCATTGTTGTTATATGTTGTTGTTGATGTTGCATTTAATCATGTTGTCGCATGCATCGCATATTAAGTTGGAGCTAATGCTCGTTATGTTGGCCTGGATTGGCAAAATATTAAGTTGAAGGCTTATGCCTTGTTAATGCCTCTATTTATTGGCAGATTTCTAAATTAGGAGTTCTGCTCCATTGGTACCATATGCATGTGCATAGTAACAAGTCCCATTTCACGTTGCATATTGAGTTGTTGTATTGGTAAATTATTTATTATGTTTCCTTGATTTTTTCGTTGTGATTAACGTTGTTTAATGTTGTGAAATAGTGATTTGGCATAGACTAATTCTAATGTAATATTAGCATACATCTGATTATATTGTTTGATATCTCACCCCTTTTGTTTGAATGTTACCCTGATGTTCGTAACGTGCAGGTAATCCAGAGTGAAGGCGGTTTACCTTCAGTAGTTCGAGTCGGTGTTATTGCTCTGATATGTGACACTCGGAGGGATGAACGCTTGTTGTTTCATTGTTGTTATTATTTCAGTTGATTAAACCTTAAGTTGTTGTTCGTCAAAAACTTATTATTTGGAGTTGTTTAGTTGGATAAAGATGATATTTTATCTTAAGTTGAATATTTGATTCGGCTGCGTAGTTAGGACAATTGCTGGTTTAAAAGATTAAAATATGTTATTGTTGGTTCATTCCAGTTTAATATGTTATTTATCTGCAATGAATGTCGTTATTTTAAGTTTAAATTGTAGCATTCTGATTCGGTTGTCGGGATTTTATAACTCTGGTTTTTATATTAATTTTTGGGTAGAATTGGTGTGTTACACGAGGGGAACAAAGTGTGTGTCAGGCGGCACACTTTGTAAAGGTCTGGTGATCGTCACAATATGTGTAGCAAGCAACACAGTGCAAAAATAAAAATTTCTAGAAATGTTATTAATATAGGCTACAGAGCACATACAGAAACATTTATATCAGTACGTATATAATAATTTGTGTAACATTAAAACATTGCATATATGTAAATGCAAATATCAGAAACAGTGCCAAACATTTTAACTGAATCTAGAAATATTGAGTTTTCCAAACAATAATTTGAAGTAAAACAGAAAGTAAACAGAAAGCATAAAATCTAGTCTAGAAAGGAAAAACAGAAAACAAGAAATCTATTCTAGAAATCAAGGAAATCCTAAATTGGTTGTCCTTCCCCCACGCTAATAAAAATAGTGTCCCCATTGTTTTAGTGTGAGAGGTAGAAAAATGTAGAATGTCTAGAAATATCATCCACTACTATTAGTATTCTTAGCAGAGGAGTAGATGTGTTGAAAAATGTGACCCACCTGCTCCATCACTAAATCCGTAAAACTATGAAACTCGTTGTGTAATTTAGTGAATTCCTCTCTCAAGAAATTTAGCTTAACTTGTAAAGCATGTATGGCAGTAGTTTGATCAACAAAGGTAGGTGCAGAGGAAACTGGAGAAACAGAAGCACATGAAGGGGTGGGTTGGTTAATGGATGGAAAATTATGATAAAATGGAGGTGTTTCAGGATATGTTTCAAGATCGGAGAGAAATGCATCATTTTGATCATAGATCTGTGGTGTCTTAGGAGAAGCTGGAGGTGAAACTTGGTGTACTTCCAAATCAAATAGTCAGTTGTTTCGGTCATGAATACTAGTTCTTGGATTTGGAAAGGTGAAGAATTACATAACCTAGTTGTTAATGAGAAGTTCAAATTCGCTAGGGCCTAGGATTCTAATAATGCCTGTGTTGAAACAGAATTGTATATTCACGGGTTGGAATCCACGCAGAGGGTGGAGTCCGAGAAGTGGTTGTCGTATTCCAATAGTATTGGCTATCATGGTCACTAAGCCTCCCACTAAGATAGGTGCATGATCAGTATGTGTAATACGTGTAGCAGTGGAAATGTTTAAGACTAAGCCATTGGATTGACTTGACTCGTACATATCAAAATAAAAATCTCCACCACACTTTATTCTTTCCAAAGGAATGGGAAAGGAGTTAATAACCTAAAATAAGGAGGAAAGATTCTAGGTAAGGGGGTTGGTTATGCAAAGGGAAGTTATTAGCACCCTAAACATCTATGGTACTCCGCAGGAACCTCTTTGTAAAAATCTGTACATTTTGGCTATAAAAATGTTGTGCAAAAATTGATTGTGGTAATGAGAAAAGAAGTATTTTTTTATGATTTTTGCACCCGCTGCGGTTGCAAACCTTTAGTGCCTACGTACCACCTTTCATGAAATATGGGATCAGGGTACACGTAGTTCCTCTTCGAAAATTTTAAAACACATGAGTGTTGGTTAATTTTAAGAGATAAGACGTCATTGTCATTGTCCGTGTGGAAAGCATACTTACTACCCATAATTATGAGAAAGGAGAATTTGCGTCATCTCAAATTGGAGGATATAGCTTAGATTTTAAAATCAACAATGCCTCACTCAACACCCAAGTGGAAAATATCTCACTTCACTACATATTGTAGAAGTATAGGTGTTTGCATCACTACAAGGATTGATAAGATTATAATCTTTTGAGAAAAAATTTTAAAGATAAAAACCAAAATGGAAAAATAGTTTGAATGAGATTGATTGACTTTTAGTCTTCTCACAAAAATGTTATGGTATTGTTAAGTTGATTGAAATTTGTTTAAGAAATAATTTTTGAAAATGCATGGACATAAGTCCAAGTTTATTATGAAAGTGGTTCAAGTTTTAAAACAAGAAGAGTTTTCAAATGGAGAGAGGATTTTTGAAATTAAAGAAGATGGGGAGGAGATGAAGGGACTATCCTAAAGCATAAAGGTAAAAGCTAGGGAAAAGGACCATCTAACCAACAAGAAACCGACATTTGACACAATGAGTCAATGTAGAATTCCCATCCTTTAGATTTGAAACCAAGAAAACAATTAATAAACCTCTTAAGAATACCAAGCTTCAATTTGAATTAAGTCTTCATAAAAAAATTGGGCAGAGTAACAGTTGTACACAGACGAATTCTAGATTACAGACAAAACATGTAACCACAAAAACCTGCACACAAAACAAACAAATAACCCAATGTCTTGGGGTAAACCCCAAGAACTCTAGACAAAATAACAATCAAGGTCACAAGGTCTCAAAGTAGGCCACAACTTCTAATCCTAAGTCTAAGAAGTCTATAACTCCAAAATGCCAAGGATACTAACCAAATAGTCCAAGTAATATTAAAGTTTTTTAGGGTTTAAGTTGGTTATTAGGTATCTTCAAAAAGAAAATGGAAAAAGCTCAAGTGAGCAAAATACAAATACATAAAAGTAAATTCCCAAGTGAGCAAAGATGAAAAAATAGCATGAAATGTAAATGCTAAAGTAAATGGTACATAAAGTAAAAGTATAAAATAAAAACATAAAATTAAGTCAGTTATTAGGAATTAGTGGTTAGTTGGATGACCATCTTGAAACTTGCATTTGGAACTCATTAGAGGATTGGTAGAACCAAAGCCTCTCAACAACAAGTTGCATTTTCTTTTTGTCAAGTATATCATCCATTTAAGAATCTCAAAGTAACACTTAATGATCAATGATGTTTAAGTGATCCACTTTGACCAAAATTGATGAAGTTCCATTAGAGGATTGGTAGAACCAAAGCCTCCTAACAATGGATCTCAAGGTTATTGGATCAAAGGGTTCAAATTAACATACTTGGACTTGCAAACATAGGTTTGGGCCATGAATGATCATTTTCTCAAATTGGGACAAAATTTAGCGCTATGTTAAGCAGTCGTAAGTGGACTTATATAGAAGTCGCACCTATTTTGAGGCTGGTCAATAGCAATCTATGCACCTCATGTTGTGAGACATGATATGTAAATCATGCTCCAATAACATTTGGTACAATAAGAATGGGATAAGATGAAGAGGAAATGGGAAATGAATAAACCACATTTGAACCAAAAAATTTAATCAAACTATTATTAAAACCATTCATCCATTTTTATGGAGTTAGACTCAACACCATGGATCAAATGATGTTAACAAAGTTCATGATCAACATTTCAATCCAAGATCAGCCAGAATATTGTACAAAAATAAAATTGTATAAAAAATAAAAGAAAAATGGTTTTTTTAAAATGATTATAAAATGGAAATAAGAGAGAAGAATAGTAAATTTATTCAAATTAATCATGAAAAAATAAGTAAGACCATAGAAAAATCATAAATGAACTCAAATATTTTGATAAAAAATTTTGGTAATTTTTTAAAGTCAGAAACTATTTTTAAATTAAAAGAAATAGGTGAAATAAACCAAAAATGATGAAAAATAGTAAAATTGGAAATAAAAAATAAATGAGTTCACCAATATTTGTCACAATGTCATTGGATCCTTTTCTTTTTTTTCCAGAATTTAAAAATGAATAAAAGTATTTTTAAACATTTAAAATAATTCAAAAAAAGTGAAAAATTATATAAAATATCAAAACACAAAATAAAATTGTGTAAAAGTAAAAACCAGAAGGAGAAAAATCAAAAGTATTTTCCATAAATTTTTTAGATCTTTTGGAGTTAAAATGAATTTTCTATGAATTTTTTAAATTTAAAACAATTAAATATAAAAATCAGAAATGAAAAATACAGTCAAAAATATGTGGACCATTGGATGGAAGTCAAAGCGCATTAGTAATCAAATCCAAGGGATCTGACGCGTTGTTCATATCATGGTCATTACTGAATAAAGCACTGAATCAATTACAAAATCAGAAATTCAAAAAATCCAAATGGCGTTGTTTCATTGGTTAAGGATGACACGTTGGTCATCTTCAACCTCCAGCCAATCTCAAAACCAGGTCGCTCAAACTGTAAAATTAGAGCTCGAGACTGGTACCATTCGCTTCGTCTCATCAAGACGAAGACAAATACACCTTCACGAAAAATTTATATAAGTTGTAGCTCAAACAATTTGGAAGAGAAGTTTTGAAAATGGATTTGAAATTTCATGGTCAAAATCTGCTTCCAGTTAAAAACAAGTGTTACAACTAGAACCAGGATGATGAGAGCTTTACAATGGTATCAAAGTTTGAGAGAATTGGTGAAGGAATCTACCTATTAAAGTTAAGTTGCAGAACTCTGAAACTGGACTTGGCTAGCATGATTCAGGGAGTTTTAGAGCTTAATTCTTCTTCTGTTAGCTTCAGTGAGGATCACGGAAGGTGAATTGACAAAGAAAAATGATAGAGAAAGGCTGTAAGAGGAAATTTGAAGTTGCAGAAAATTGAGTTCAAGATGAAGTTTGGCAGGGTGATTTTGGCTCTCTAAGCTTGAGGAAATGAATGAGGGATGACCCTTTATTTATAGGAAATCAAATGGAATTCTCAAGTGTGTGAAATGATAAAGTTTGGAGGGAAATTGTGTGAAGTTGCAAACAAGAAAAGTGTGACTTCTAGTTTGATCAAAACCCATCCAAATTTGAGTTTTAATGTGCTAATCATTTCTGGAAGTTCACTAAACATGTTTAGAAGAAAAAACGCGCAGCAATTTTGTGATTAGAGGCCAAAACAAAGATTTCAAATTCCTAACTTGGTGAAAAATTCAATTTCAAATTGCCAAATTCAAACAAATGGCATTCTCAACTCAAGGGGTCTTAGGACATGATTCTTGAAGCTTTAGAAAGATGAGGTTACAAGCTTTGCAATATGAAAAGAATGGGAACAAATGGTTGCTTGAGCTGAAAGTTGCAACGAGTCAAAGTTTGGAAAAAGAAGTTGACTTTCCATACTTGGAAAATTTCTAAGTTTTTCTTCAAAAATGACTTATAACGTCTTGCATCCAAACATGACCTTCCACTTGAAATTTTCTCTTGACCAAAAAATATGGCATGAAGTATACCTCTTGAATGCAATTTAGAAACTTGAAAAATTCAAATTCTCCAAAAATTGAGAGAGTTATGACTTGTTGAAGTTGGTAAAAATTCAAGAAATAACCTATAATATTTTGCATCCTTAGAGCATCTTCCATTCATTTTCAAGCTTTGAACATAAAATAAAGGTTGAAGTTCACATCTTCAAGATCATTTTGGAAAAATAATGGGCTCAATGTGATAAAAATTTATCAAGTTATTGTCATTTGAAGTCACATAAAGGAATTTGAGGGTCCATCTAAAGGACTTGTAATCTTTCTTCACCATCGAGTTTCTTCCATACAAAATTTATTTGAAACTTTTGAAGTGATTTGTTAATAACCCTTTGAAGAGAACGATATCTTCGGAATCACTCAAAAATACCAAAAGATGAGAAAAATATACCCCTTTGAAGTTCAAAACCCTAGCTCCTAAAGCCAGAAAATGCCTTGGGGACCCTTTGCAACTTTGACCAACCTTCTTGCACAAATACTTTTGTTATGTGATTATAAGTTGTTGAGGATGATGAGGAGAAACTATTGCAACCAAAACCTCTTCCACATCTTGAGAATTGAAGGAGATGTTCACTTGTGATCATCAAAATCAAAGACTTATTAAATTGAGTCAAACTTCTTCGATCAACCCTTGTATTTTTGAACTAAATCTTGACAACTTGAGGCATGATGAATCATGAAATACTTTGTCATGATATTACTTCCAAAAATCTTTAATGATGAGGCTTGAATCTAAATGAAGCTTTGTTGAGAAAGGCATATAAATGAACTCATGAGCCCATAGATCAATCTTGATGGAATGTATTGTGCTTTCACCTACATCATCAACAATTGGGGAAAACACGCATTGTTTTTGTTAGTTAAAGGATAATCAATACAAAACATATATGATCATAAAGTAAAAGTCAAGGTGCCTAGTGATTCCTCCTAGAGAAAATCTAAAGATAGAGAGAAGAACCAAATCCTAATGTGTGATATTATTGTGATTGAATTGATATCATATGATGAAGGGATCTTAGGGGGAAAAATTGGGGTACAATAGCTGCCCTTATTTAAGTGTCTTCTATCCGGAGATACGAAGGTTAAAATATTCATGCCTACGCAATTGAAGATACTTAAATATAAAACAAGCCCTATTTTGGGCCCTAAGATACCTTGACATGCTTATAATTATGAATGTAGGTGAACAAATCTAAAGGGACGCAAGACACCACTGGGAACGTAAAAGGTAAACGAGGAAACAAATGACAACTTGACTAGGAAAATAAATCACTGGTGAAGAAAAGAAAAGACTTTGTTGGGGTAATGCCCAAGAGAGGATCTAAAACATCGTCAACTCAAAAATTGAGGAGACGGAGTGAAGGATAGCGGTGACTGACAGATAACTGTGAACTACCAACTCACTGAGGGGATAACAAAAAAGTAACGTCGACCCACCGGAGAAAGGAATGGTAAGATAAAACCAATAATTTTCAAGATGTATTCAGTACTCATGACTATGAACAAATGAATTTATTCAGAATAATAGAATCCTCAACGACGAACCACCTTCCATAATGACAAGGCTACCATCCATCGGAAAAAGATTTCAATAACGAACTACCTTCCATAATGACAAGGCTACCATTCATTGGAAAATAACATCTCAATAACGAACTACCTTCCATAATGACAAGGCTACCATTCATTGGAGTAACAAAATCTCAACAACTAACTACCTTCCATAATGACAAGGCTACCATTCATTAGAGTAACAACATCTCAACAACGAACTACCTTCCATAATGATAAGGCTACCATTCATTGGAGTAACAACACTTCAACAACGAACTACCTTCCATGATGACAAGGCTACCATTCATTGGAGTCACAACATCTCAACAACAAACTACCTTCCATAATGACAAGCCTACCATTCATTAGAGTAACAACATCTCAACAACAAACTACCTTCCATAATGACAAGGCTACCATTCATTGGAGTAACAACACCTTAACAACGAACTACCTTCCATAATGATAAGGCTACCATTCATTGGAGTAACAACACCTTAATAACGAACTACCTTCCATACTAACAAGGCTACCATTCATTGGAGTAACAACATCTCAACAACTAACTACCTTCCATAAGGACAAGGCTACCATTCATTAAAGTAACAACACCTCAACAACAAACTACCTTCCATAATGACAAGGATACCATTCATTGGAGTAACAACACCTAAAAAACAAACTACCTTCCATAATGACAAGGCTACCATTCATTGGAGTAACAACATCTCAACAATGAACTACCTTCCATAATGACAAGGCTACCATTCATTGGAGTAACAAAATCTGAATCTTCTCTGGGAGCCTATCAGATTCACTGAGGGGGAAATACGGGTTGCTCAAATAAAGAGACATGCCACTTACTGCTATGAGAAGAAATTGCAATAAAGACTTCCTGAAGAAAGAAAATATGGCTTCTTGGAGAAAGAAAATGGAACTTCTGGAGAAATGCCAATATAATTCCTGTTGAAGAGATAAAATCCTCTCGTGCAAAATAAATGCACATTTCAAACCAAAGCTTACAGAAACCCAAATAATAATATTGCTGAGGGTGCCCATCCCAACCAAAAATAAATCGAAATGAAGCGGTCAAACAAAAGACATCTCATGAGAAATAAACTCAAGAGGGAATCATAATTCTATCCGGACAATGAGTTAAATAGGAAGGCTAAAGAAAAATTCTCCCACGGGGGATAACTCAGTGGGGAAATTGAAAGAATATACACTTTCTGCTTAAGGTTGATATTCTAATGGAGAAAGAGTGACACAACTTTTGTAAAACAGGGTAATATGCCAACCAGATATATATTAAAAAATGCAAATGAGCAATGAATATGCATGATGCTGGTATGAAAGTATGGATGTTATCATGTATATGCTTAACAAAACAGACATATAACACTGGGGATAAACATACGACAACCAAGTGGGTACCGTCAATACTCGACTAAATCACATTCAGGATGGAAATTCCATGAGATAGTAAGCACCAGCCGAGGAAACAAACTCCTATTTCATATCTTAAATCCACTAGGAAAGAACAAGATCAATAGCATTAAATTAACACAAACATGGCGATATAACATCTTCCTCCAAGTTTCATCGGGGAATTACACAGACTTCAGCGGGGGAAACAAAATGTTCGAAGTTCACACTTCGGCCATGGTTGATTTCCTTCGGGGAAAAAATATCACCTCATTGAGACATCAATTGGGGATGACATACTGACTTCATTGGGGAGGGCAATACCATATCTTCGGAGGGGACACCTAGATACATTCTTCAATACTGAGAGTGATAATTGCACCAACTTCTCTGGGGAGAAAGTACGAAAACCTCATGGGGACAACAATTTCAGAGAAATATATCATCTCAACTTCACTTGGGGAGGTCAAGAAATCAAACACTACAGCAAGAAACTTATGGGGATTTTAAATCCAATCCAGCACTTGGCAGGAGAAAACCCAAAAAGTTGATAACCAATTCAACACTTCTTCAATAAGACATGTCCCTTGCCTAATTGTCGAGCAAACAAACAATATGCTAGTACTACCGAAAGGAGATGTTTCACAAATGAGTCCAATCTCAGCATATACGGGGAGAAAATAATTTTATTAAATTACTGAAGCCTTCACTGAGGAATCTTGGATTAAGTCTTCATATCATGCAAATCTTTGAGCTTATCCGTCCCTGAAGTTACTAATTTTATTCTTCTTGTATCACAAAATTTAAAGCAATTTGTAAATTCTTTTCAAAAATAGTTTTGTTATTCAATTTGTTTACTTTGATCATTACTATCGATAATAAATGAAATCTTTATAAGCTGAATAAAATAAGAATTGCAAAGAATTGGATAAAAGGCTCAAACTTTATTAATAGAATGGTAGTCTGCGAATGGTAAGACTCCGTAGATGATTAGAAATTTTGGAACATGGTAATATATATTTGGAAAAGATACATTGAATTTAAATGACCACTATTCTCCATAACAATTTTGAATTCCTGAGCCAAAACTCTGGTCGAAGAGTAGTAAGATCCAAGTAGATTGTTACTCCATTGATCAAGTCTTGTCTGATGTAGTTACTTGCCAGAAAATCCCTAACTTTTTCCTAGGTCGCCCTTGTGGGTTTTCAACCTACCGAGAAGGTTTATTCTGTTTATGTCTCTAATTTTTTCCTAGACCGCCCTTTTAGGTTTTAGGCCTATCGAGACACTCTTTTTTTCCTAAGTCGCCCTTTCGGGTTTTCGTCTTAGCGAGCTGTTCTTTTATTTTTCTAGACGAAGTATTTCTTGACTGTATCAGCATTCACGGGACGTAGGAACTCCTCACCATCCATTGTTTCAAGAATCATTGCACCTCCAGAGAAGGCCTTCTTGACAACATATAGGCCTTCAAAATTGGCAGTTTATTTTCCCCTAGAATCAGCGTTAAAAGACATGATCTTCCTGAGCATGAGGTCGCCTTCTCTAAATTTACGAGGTTTGACCTTCTTATCAAAAGTTGTATTCATTCTCTTTTGGTATAACTGGCCATGACACAAGGCCGTCATTCTTTTCACTTCTATAAAATTCAACTGGTCAAACCTATTTTTGACCCATTTAGCATCTGACAACTTGGCTTCCATTGTTACACGCAAAGAGGGATTCTCAACTTCAATGGGGAGCACTGCTTCTATACCATATACAAGAGAGAACGGGTTGCCCCTATTGAAGTGCGTACAGATGTTTGGTACCCATGCAGAGCAAAAGAGAGCATCTCATGCCAGTCTTTATAAGTAACCACCATTTTCTGGATGATCTTCTTGATGTTCTTATTGTCTGCTTCCACATATCCATTTATCTTTTGCCTGTATGGAGATGAATTATGATGGACAATATTAAACTCTTCACAAAGTTCAGACATTATCTTGTATTCAGATTTAAACCGTTGTCAGTGATGATCCTGCTTGGCACACCATACCGACATATGAGGTTGTTTTTGATGAAGCGTACTACCACCTGTTTAGTAACATTAGCATATGAAGCCGCCTCTATCCATTTGGTGAAGTAGTCACTTGCCACTAAGATGAAATGAGGCCCATTTGACGCCTTTGGTTCAATCATTCCGATCATGTCAATACCCACACATAGAGAAAGGCCAAGGGAAGAAATAACATTGAGAAGTGTAGGAGGTACATGGATTTTATCAGCATAAGTTTGGCATTGATGGCACTTCTTAGCAAATTTGTAACAGTCACGTTCCATTGTCAGCCAATAGTAACTTTACCTAAGCATCTTTTTCGCCATTGAATGTCCATTGGCATGGGTACCAAATGAACCTTCATGAACCTCATGCATTAACATGTCTGCTTCGTGTTTATCCACGTATCTGAGCAAGACCATGTCATGATTTCTTTTATACAGTACATCTTCATTGAGGAAAAAGCTTCCCGCCAACCTTCTCAATGTATTTCTATCTTTATTCGATGCACCAATTGGGTATTCTTGATACAGAAGAAAGTGGTTGATATCAAAATACCAAGGTTTTTCGTCTACCACATCCTCTGTTCTAAACACATGAGTTGGTCTATCTAGATGCTGCACTGTAATAAGAGGCACATCATTCCAAGTATTAATTTGATACATAGAAGCCAGAGTTGCCAAAGCGTCTGCCATCTGATGTTTATCTCTTGGAATATGATGGAATTCAATTTTGTTAAAGAAGGGTAACAATCTTCTAGTATAATCTTTATAAGGGATCAAGCCAGGATGACGAGTATCCCATTCTCCTTTAATCTGATTAACAACCAAAGTCGAATCACCATACACATCTAGGACCTTGATTCTAAGATTAATGGCTTCCTCGAGACCCATAATACAAGCCTCATATTCCTCAATATTATTAGTCAATCAAATGTCATCCTTGTAGTAAAATGAATGTGTGATCCATGTGGAGTAATGATCACCGCACCAATTCCTTTTCCGTAAGCATTCACTGCTCCATCAAATACCATTCCCCAGCGAGATTAGGGATCTAGACCTTCCCCAAGAAAAGGTTCATCATAATCTTTTTCTTTCAAAAACGTCACATCCTCATCAGGAAAGTCAAATTTAACAGATTTATAGTCATCTATCGGTTGGTGAGCAAGATAATCCGCTAGCACACTGTTTTTTATGGCCTTTTAAGTGTGGTACTCAATGTCGTATTCAGATGATAACATTTTCCAGCGGGCAATTCTCCCTGTGAGAGCAGGCTTTTCAAAAATATACTTAATTGGATCCATTTTGGAAATCAACCAAGTAGTATTAGTCAACATATATTGTCGCAAATGTTTTGCCGCCCAGGCCAGAGCACAACATGTCTTCTCCAACATAGAATATTGCAACTCACAATCAGTAAATTTCTTATTGAGATAGTATATGGCATATTCTTTCTTTCCTGTCTCGTCTTATTGTCCCAAAATATATCCCATAGAACTATCCAACACAGTCAGGTACATGATCAATGGTCTTCCTTCAACGGGAGGGAGCAAGATAGGAGGTTCAAGTAGATATTATTTGATAATTTCAAATGCCTTAGGGAAATCCTCTGTCCACACACAACCCTGATCCTTCTTTAGCAACTTAAAGATCGGTTCATATGTTGCGGTCATGTGGGAGATGAATCTGGAAATATAATTCAGACGCCCAAGGAATCTTCTAACTTTCTTCTCAGTCCTTGGCGCAGGCATTTCTTGAATAGCTTTAACTTTGTATGGGTCAACTTCAATCCCTTTATAGCTTACAATGAAACCTAACAACTCCTGATCGGACACCAAAGGTGCATTTGTTTGGATTCAAGTGGAGTCGATACTTCCTCATACACTGGAATAATTTCAAGAAATCATCTACATGCCCTTCTTCAGTCTGTGATTTGGAAATCATGTCATCAACATAAACCTCAATTTCCTTGTGCATCAGATCATGGAATAGGGTTCTTATAGACCTCTGGTACGCTGCACCAGCATTCTTCAACCCGAAGGGCATCACTCTGTAATAGAATGTTCCCCAGGGTTTGATAAATGTTTTTTTTCCATGTCCTTAGGAGCCACTCTTATTTGATTATATCCAGAAAATCCATCCATGAATGAGAATACTTTAAACTTTGTTGTGCTATCAACCAGCATATCAATGTGCGGCAATGGGAAATCATCTTTTGGACTAGCTTTATTTAGATCCCTGTAATTTACGCACATGCGGACTTTTCCATCTTTCTTCGGTACGAGCACAATGTTGGCTATCCATTGAGGATACACTGATGTCACAAGAAAAACAAAATTTACTTGTTTTAATACTTCTTCTTTGATTTTTACTGCCATATCAGGGTGAGTTCTTCTTAACTTTTGCTTGACGGGCGGGGACTCTGGCTTCAAAGGCAAATGATGCTTCACAATATCTGTATCTAGACGTGTCATATCTTGGTAAGACCAAGTAAAGATGTCCACATACTATTTCAATAGTTCAGTCAACCTTCTCTTCATATCCGGGTGCAACGATGCTCTAATCTTGACCTTCTTTGGCTCCTCTTCTGAACCCAAATTGATAGTTTCCATTGACTCTTTATACGGATGAATGGCTTTTTCCTCATGCTTGAGAAACCGTGAGACCTCTTATGGAATCTCATCATATTCTTCTTCTTCCGTCCCAAACACAGGATATTCAAAGTTGGGAGAGGGTACATGGTCATTGTATTCAACGGGTTTATTAATTAATCTGCACATGTGATTTGTGATTTCTTTTAGAAACTGACACATATATTAAATGATTATGCAGACTTATTCACAAATATATTTTATTCAAAAAGGTTTTTTCTGATTACCAATTTCCATGAAAAAGTATAAAAAATAAAAGACACAATTTTGAGAATCAAAGATAACTTTTATTTATGATTTTAATGATCAAAGAAAACAGATAAGCCCATACAATATTAACTTTCATTTTAGGAAGAATGAAAGTTTTTTCCAAAGAAAAAACAAATTAATTTGAGACATGGATGCAAGAAGGAATATCATAAGTGACCCAGTTCTAGATTCTGACTCCAGGCGTCACATAATTCGGCATCTCCTGATCTTCTTCATCCTCCTTAATAACATTAATTCCAGAAACAGTTGGATAGAGGTAGATGTTGCACCCCAAAACTTACCCTCTTGATTCAGGCTTATGTTTCATCATAAACATCATATTGCATTGCATTCATTCCCTTATGATAGGATCAAGGTACTTTAGTTCTCAAGTTGACTACAAGTTGTGCTGATTGATGGGGTTGACAATTAATGTAAGGAGGGAGCTCTTTTTGTAAAACTTTGGATTTCTCAAGACCCTTTCATCCATCTCATTACTTCACCAGAGGGTTGAAGATTGTATTGATATGAAAGAGAATCACATTCTCTTAATTCATCAATTAAAATTAGGGTTATGTCCAAATTGAAGTAATTGGGGTTTAGATGAGCCAAGTTATGAAGCATCATTCTCTTATCATCATTGGAATCAAATTTGTTCAAGGAGCCTCTCATGATGCCCAGTGGAATTAGGGTTTTGGGGCTTGATCAATTATCTCCTAACACAAAAGTGCAAATTATGGTTTTGGATTTAATCAGGTTTTCTATGAATTTTCACTCAAACTGGTCTTCATGCTTCACTGCATGATACTAAGCATCTTTGGCTGAAATATTGAGGTTCAATTTGGATTGGAAATGGTTCATTTGTTTAGAAAGGGCAAAATGGTCATTTTGGCCACAATCAATAAAAGTCAATGGTTGACCAATTGAAATTTTGGCCAACCATTCATTAAAACATCCTCTTTTCATTTGTCAAAGTCTTCTGCATCACAAGGTCAAGAAGAAATGAAATTGGGATGTAACTTGTTCATGAAGAAACTTGGAAAGTTACTAAAAATTGGAAATTTTGCACCTAACTTCAAAATTTCATAATTTATTCATGCTTGATCCAAAAATTGAAAATCTTATATACTTGAAAAGATAAGAGAGAGCTCTACAACTTTTCTTCTTTTACCAAAATCAAAACATGCAAGGGTGGAGAGTTATGGAGCTTAGGACTCATGGTCATATGTGGAAATTATAGGTCACTTTCAAAATTTAGTGATTTTCATGCAAATTTTTAAAGGCTTTAATGGATCCAATTAAGAAAACTGAAAACTACAAAGTTGTATAGCTCTTCAATACCTTTCTAAATTATACTCGTTTGTGTCCAAATTCCAAAGGATAAGTAAGTTATGGTCTTTTGAACTTCATGTAATTTTATTGAATTTTGGCCAAGCAAGCAAAATGCAATATCTTGAAAACTTCATTTCCTGCCATTCTATTTGTTTCTAATCTATCCCATGACTTATTTATGACTTGTTGAGGGCCATAATTCCAGCAATTTCATGCTCCATGGGCCTTGGTACTTGCTTGCATTCAAAAATCTCAAAATTGCCAAGAAGAGCCAATTCACCGACACTCACTCTCCTCAACAAGTCAGGACTTGTAACTTTTGGGTTTTCTTCCTGATGATATTTGGAAAATAAAATGCAAGAAATAAGGAGCAATTCACGATTAAAATGCAGAAGCCCGCATGCACTCAATTTCTGGCCATTTTTTCCAATCAGGCCCTCTAACAGTTTGGAGGACCAATTTCTTCTTCTAACCTTCTCTACTCACTCTATATAATGTACTCCAAGCCTCATTTCATGCTCTACACACTCCATTCATCACAAATCCAGATCTGAAAATTTCTCCTTATTGCTGAAGTTTTCTTGGATTCTCTCATCTCCTCCACGCATTCATCAAATTTTCTGTGGATTCATCTTCCTTGAAGTGTGTAGATCGAGACTGAGGAGTTTGTTTTCTTTTGTAACCAAGGAATCAAGATTTACAGTTTCACATTGAGGTGGGCTTCTTGAACTTCGATTTGCTATTTTCAGCTTGATTTGATGAATTAATTCATGTTCATGATATATTAGTTGTCCAGACTATAGGTCTGATGTACTTGGTTCGCTTGATTGAGGCTCAAATCGTGTTATATGCTTTTTCTAAAACTTTTGCATTTCATGTTTTCCGACTCTTTGCGCGCGTATTTCTTTTAGATCCCTTATCCAATTGAGAGTTTAATGATAATCATGAGATATATGGTAATTTCAACTTTAATTTGCGCTTTGATTCATGGATTTTGTTTGAGAAACAAGTGCGTTTGATGGGTCTGAATGAAGGCTCGAGACCTGTTTGAGAACATATTTTGATATGCTTGAGGTAGAAGACGAAGTGAGGTGGTGTGCCGTGATTGGATCATTTGAATTTTAATGCATTTTATTTTATTCAATTTTAATTGATTTCTCTGATTTTATTGTGATCAAAACATTTCCAAAATTTCTAAAAAAATTACCATATGATGATCTTAATTTCTAGTATTGTTAGAATTTTATGGAATTTTTAAAAATTATTGATTGGTGAAAAAAATTTGTGCATTAATTGATTTTGTTTAATTGATTTTTTGCATACTATTTTTATTAATTTTTGATTTTGTCCTTTCCTTTACACAAAAATTATATAAAAAATATTTTAGACACTTTTATTGGTCCATTCTAGGATTCTGAATTTTATTTTAGAATTTTCTTTCTTTTAGTTGATTAATTAATTAATAAGATTTAATTGATTCTTTTGTTTTCTTCAATTATTTTAACCATGTTTTTAATGTAGAAAAATTCCACAAAAAATATGTCACACTGTGTTAATAGTACATTTTCATATTTTGGATTTTATTTTGTAATTTTTGCATTTTTTGATTCATTATAAATTTGTGAGCATATATTGCTTTTTTATCATAATATTCACATTTTTGCTCCATTTTCCATTTTTTCTTGAACATAAAAAAATGATAAAAATATTTTTAGGAATCCTTAGGACTTAATGTTAATTGTAGAATTTTCTTTGGGATTTTATCATACTTAAATCTCTGATTTTATAATTAGTGAAGTTTGTAAACCTTTTTTTTATATTTAGTTGCTTACATCACAAGTTTTGATTTAGTTTGCTAATCCTCAAGACTTGTAAAGGTCAAATGATTTTTTATTAGGGTTCTTGAATGTGTTAGGTCTTTAGAAATTAATTTTTTTTTTAATTTATACATTAAAACCCTATTTTCTCTATGAATATTTGGTTAAAGGTGTCCATTTTGAGTTTTACCTCAACTAGTGATAAAATTGAATTTTGTTTCACATTGTCCCTAGGCATTCAAGAAGCCAAATTAGTTGATTCTCACTTATATAAGACTTGCCTCAATTATTTGACTCTCACTTGATTGCTTTTGTGCATGTTGGTGATCCCATATTTTGAAAAGTTTACCTTACTGATCTCTTTAGTTTGTGTATGATTTTTCATGATGTTCTAGTACTTCTAACTATTTTTCCCCATTTAATAAAACTAGGGTTCCCTTTTTGGGCTCCTTTTTAGGGTTTCTACCTTGTTTTTGATTTTATTTTCCACTTGAGCTCCATCATTCTTTCCTTAAGCTTGTTGTTTCTGACTTCCTTTTGTTTTGTACGACTTGAATTAATTTGGAATATTTCTTGCAAGCTTTGTTTCTATGTTTGGACCATTAATTACTCATGCATGCTTATATGACCTTTTGCACTAGAGGTAAAGGGAATGCACTTGTGCAACCGATGAGAGATCAATATATTTTATTTTTATCATCCTCTCCCCTGTTTTGAAGACTTGAGTTCATCATTGAACCATTCAAGTTCTCATCACTTGCCTATTTTGTCAATTTTGTTTGATAATCATTTGTAAGTATGGTTAGAAAGATACTTTTGTGCTTTGTATTTTTTATACAATTGGAGTTCATTTTTTTTAGATTGGGTTGTTTGTGATTCTGACTTGTTAGAGATTACTTGATGTCATGCAATACTCCTTTGATCCTTGGTTAACATTTCATTGTTAAATTGACATGGTGACAAGAAAGGAGCAATAGTACACTAGTTTTGACCTAGTTGTTGTCTGTGTTTGCTTGAGGGTTCTTACATTTATTGCCTTGACATCTTTCCATCATCTCTCATTACTTTGATGTATTATTACACATCCTTTATTGATTCATCAATTCTCCTTGTAATTACTAATTTGTCTGTTAAATGTGCAAGGTACCTTGAGAAAAGTTTTAATACTGACTTGATGCCTTAGTGTTCCACTTTATTTGTGGAACACAATTTGTTATGCTTGCACCATCTGTGTGCTTTGTATATCTGTTATTCTCTTGCAGGACATATATGTGATTATGACTGTTATACATCACCTGTGGGACATGTTCATATTTGAAGCCTCAATGCTTATATCCGATGGCGTGATTTCTGACTTGATTTGTTTACTGATGCTAGCATGCTTGAAGTTCTCTGGGTTTCTTTTTCTTTCTTAGTTGCTACAGATAGTTATCGGTTTGGTATTACACTGCTTCGGTTTTATAGTTTCCTCCCTTTATTGCTTTCTATTGAATGATGGGACCTTCGTTGTTGATATATGTCAAGAGTCCCTTTGGTTTATTCAAAGACCTGTTTAAGGAAATTCTATCGGTGTGCTAATTGTGTTTGTTTAAAATCCTACCTTCGAAGTAGGTATTATGCATGTGCATTTATATTTGTGCATGCATTATATTACAAGTGATAAGTCCTCAAAATGAGGCAAGCGGTGAAGGGTCCGTAATCGACCTCCGCATATTCTAGTTTGTGTCATCCTTAGCTCACGTGGTACGTCGATGCTTCAGAATCGTGCAGATCATATGTATCGAGTCCGTCAAGTGGGGAAGGGTTTAGCAATCAAACCCCCATGCTCTATCAGGAGTTTGCATTGTCTGATGTTGACGCTCTGTGATCGTTCATATTTTCTTCTGTCGCCTACCTCGATCTTTTATATCTTGGTTAGGTGTTCAGTCGCGTTGGGCGTCACATTTTTCTTATTTCATCTGTCTCCCGCTTGTGTGCTTCGGGTGATCTGCTCCCCTTAGCTTAAGCATTTTCTCTTCATACCCTCATCCCCTGAGTCAGTATACCCCGATTGTGTGCTTTTTACAAAGCACTTGTTTGCTCACTTGTTTGGTATTTACTATGCTCCCTTAGGATTGCTCGTGTAGGATTAGTCATCGAGCTAGACTTTAGGATATTTACCCATGCATGCTAACATAGGTTAGAGACTTCCCTTTTCATCCTCAACCTTAGGGTCAATCATTGTATGATAATATTAGGGGTAGTGTTAGGCTAGTCTCCCTTAGTTATTTTTCCTTTCTTTGCATATTGCATCTTAAAACTAAAACTTCTTCTTGGCAAATCATAAAAATATCTCTAATGAACTTAAATCCTTCTTCAAAGTAAAAAATAAAAACCAATATTAATTGTTTATGCGCCTTTTGGCTTTGTTTTAAACCTTGTCAAATTGATGTTTTGACATCCTTACCATGATATTTTGTTATCTTTTCGCTGATGTTTTGCCATCGCATATGTTTGTTGCCAATTTTTCGCCATCACATGTGTTTGCTATCCTACTTTGATTCTCAATATCATTGTTAGGTGTGATGTTTTATCATCTGAATTGTGATTCCTCTCCATCTTTTCCATGTTACCTTGCTATCTTTTAGTCGATGCTTCGCCATCGCATATGTTTGTTGCCGATGTTTCACCATCGCGTATGTTTTTTATCCTACCTTGATTCTCAATATCATTGTTAGGTGTGATGTTTTATCATCTGGATTGTTGATTTCTCGTCATCTTTGACATGCTATCTTGCTATCTTTTTGTCGATGTTTCACCATCGCATATGTTTGTTACTGATGTTTCGCTATCGCATATGTTCGTTATCCTACTTTGATTTTTGATATCATTGTTAAGTGTAATGTTTTATCATCTTGTCTGATATTTTGCTATCATACTGATGTTTTATCATCTTATCTGAGTTTGTGTTGCCATTGTTGTTCCTTTTTTGTTGTTTTATCCCCGTTGTTGATTTTTTGTCGTTTTATATAATGTTTTTCTATCTTGATTCTTGCTTTTGTCTTCTTAGCTAAAAAAACACAAACCAACCAAAATAGTTGAGCCGAACTATGGCTGCTCTGATTCCTTAAAAGGGATACTAGGCATCGGGGTAGGGCCCAAACAAGCACAACTTTTTATTTTCCCCACATTATTTTCTCCTTTCTTTTGCATGCACTCCCTCTTGCATATTTTCTTTTAGCTCTTAAGCTTAGACATAGAATTTACACACCAATTAGATTATAATAACAAAAGTGGATATCATAGAGTACTACGGGCGTATGGGGTGCTAATACCTTCCCCTCGCGTAACAGACTCCCTTACCCGATCTCTCGGTCGAAAGATTGTGATTTCATCCTCTTCAGGTTTTCTCGATGTTTACCTTTCCTTTTCGGTGGGATAAAAGACGTTCGATGGCGACTTCATTAATTTTATATCATATGAAGATTCGGCCGGTTGCTTCAGTTGGAGACGTCACTGGGGAAGAATACCTATTGTTGGTCTATCTCGGAGTCGATCCTAGTTCTTGTTTGTTTATTTTTTGGGTGTTTATTTTATCGCTTTACATATTTATTTGTTTGAATTGCGTCCTATGTGTGCTTTATTTTCTGCATACTGGATTTGGCTGGACTGTTTGGATTCTGGTTTATTCTTGGTGGGTGGGTTGTTCCATGAGGTAAAAGGCCACATACCTAGGCTATGAGTGAATTCCATAGGAACTAGGAATAGAGTGGCCATGGAGGCTATGAAGCGTATGTCTTGTAGACCCGACCATGAGACCCATGACTTCAGAGGATGTTCGGATAGGTGGTATCATATGATGATACCAACAGATGAGCTCTTGTACTCTGATTTGGCCTTTGACCTTACCACGACCTAGTCTTCACCCGTGAGTGGGGGCAGGCAAGTTTTCCTTACAAGTACAGGTAATATTGGTGAATGTGTGTTTTGATGGTGACTCGGGCTCCCATGGTAGTTCTGAGGCTATGTGGGATTGTTGATCTTGAGATGCATGATTCTACATAATGGTCCATCCATATCCAGTGTGGAAACTTTGATCCTGTCATGTCACATCATATCATATTTATCTCTTTAAAAAAATGATGTATAAATAACAACTAGCATATGTGTTGTACTCCAAAATTTTCCCTCTCATTTATCAAGTATTTTCGTACAAGATCTCCTTTGGTTCAAGACTGCACAAGGGTTGATCAGCTCAAGACAACTCCTTAAACACTGATGACTGAAATTAGGGTTTGATATTTCACAAGGATAATTGAACTTTTAATGCCTCATATGACTTTCATGGATCATTATGGACCCTCAAGATTGCTCATGTCAAGTTTCAAGTCTTGGATCACATTTTTGCTCAGTCAATTGATCAGTTGACCTAAAAATCAGTTGTATTGGGGAAAAAGTCAACTATGGCCAATTTACAGTCAAACTTCATAATTTTTATCCATACCAACATTGTGAACTCATATATGTCACTTGATCAAGTTTGGACCATAATTTCTCAAGAAATTGGATCAGATAATCAAAAGGGCAAAATGGTCAAAATTAGGGTTTTGACTGAGAAAAGGCAACTTCTGATTTTTTGACCTAGCAAATGGTTGATTGGTTGGAAACATGATCTCAAGGATTAAATTGCATAATTTTGACCTAATGGCATGACTCAGCATTGCTCAAGGTCATTTGATTGATAGTTGATTTTCAGTAAGCTGATCAAAAGTCAACTACACACTGAAAAGTTTTTGGTCAAAATCAAGTGTCAAAAATCCCAATTCATAAAATTATGTCAAAAATATGAAACTTGTTCATGAAGAAATCAAAAATTTAAGATTTCATTTTGAAAAGTCAAAGTTTCCAAACTTAGAAATTTTTCTAAGTGTTGAAGACTTCATATTTTTTCACAACTTTGAGCCAATTTTTCACCATGATGCAAGATGATTCAAAAGAAACTTTCAACATGAAAATTGTAGATCTCAATGACATATAAAACATTGATTTAAACATCTCCTCCTACAAATGCTTGTATCTCAAGTTATTAATCCATGAAATCATGGTCATGAAACTAAAACACTTGGTGAAATTTTGAGCATTTTGGTCAAGATTTTCACCTAACTTCTGAGCCAAGTTTCACATAGTTCCATTTTGATTTTACAAAAGTGATTCAAATAAGGGTTGTATAGCACATTACAAGATTTCTAAAAAGTCTAATAACTCCTTGAGATCATTTGTGAGCAAGGAGAATCGAAGGTTAGAAGTTAGGGTTTCAAGTTGTTTTACAAGGCATAATTTTGTGATGAACAAGAATTCAAATCCATGATAGGTTGCACAATCTTTACTTTGCAGGCCACAAACTTGCTTGGCACTCCATAATTAATGTTTTGCACAGCTGTTAGAGGCTTCAACTCAAGCATTCAATGCATTGCCCATGCTTAATTCCATTTTGGGAAGAAAGTGCACATTGCCATTTTGGCAAAGTAGCTTTTATACACAAAATCAGTTCCTGAGCTTTGCACTTGTTTTTTTCTGATCACACACAACCTATAACCCAAAAGAAACTTGTCTAAAGCCTCTTAGAACTCAGGCCATTCTTGTACTATACCTTGAAACCATATTCCCACTTTTCTTCAAAATCAAGTAACATAGCCATAAGTCTATATCTTGTACTTCTAACCCTCTCAAGTGCTATAACCTTTTCCTTAATTATGCACAAGTTATTTGGATCAAAACACATAAATACACAAACTCCAAAACTTCCCCAAACTCAGAACGGCATCACAAACCACCATTGTTGCATATTCTGACTAAGAACTTCAAACTTCCATTTCACTCGTGCGTTTCTTGGCCTTTTGCTTTCAAAAGCTTCCAAACATCATACATAAGCAGAGCATCACAATTATACTTCTCCAGACCATTCCAACCACCTTCAGCTCAAGCTAGGCATTATTATGCTTGCATTTGTGAAGATAGAATGTAGATATCATTGCCCTGAAACTATACATGTCCATAGATTTCATTTATATTGCTTGAGCATAGAGAATTTTGAGTTTAAACTTGCTGAAACATTTAGGTCAGAGTTTGGTACTTTCATAAATTCATCCTTATCTTTGAATGTTAGCTTAAATTAGTTACATGGTTAGATTCGTGTTGAAAAAATACACAAGTTTGATGTTTACATTTTTGAAAATGGTTGAAGAATGAGCAAGTTACAGATCCTTTGGCTGGAGGTTGAAGATGAAGTACAGTTAGGGAAATTTTTATGTTATGTATTTATTTTTGTGCTAGTGTTAACGGATGTATAGCCGCCCCAATGGTAAGGCAGCGCGCTGGTAACCAAAAGGGCGTGGGTTCAACACCCAGTGCGCTGTCTTTTGTTCCTTTTTACACTTTTACACTTTTTTGGTTTCTTTGTTTGCAGCGCCTGGGCCCCAGCATTGGGCCTTCTTTTTTTGCTAACTTTCTAACCCCTGGCCTTGTTTCAGCACCCCCCTGGTCATTTATTTCTTATTTTATTTTATTTCTATTTTTTAGCTTATTTCACTTTCTTTTATCATCTTTATTATTATTTTTATTAATATTATTATTATTATTAATAAAAAATCCAAAAATATTTCATTTATTATTTTTACACATATTTAGTTTATTTGTTTTATAAAACTAAAAGAACAAAAAAAAATTCTTAATAAATTTATTTCTTTCTTAATAATTAATATTTAGGTTTAGGTTTAACTATTATATTATTTTCTTGCAATTAAAATTAATTTATAACTTAGATTTATTTTAATTAAATTTCCTATTATTTCTATTATTTAAAACTTTTTCATAAAAACCCTAGAAAACCATTTTTAACTTATTTTTATTTGTTAATCAACTTAGGTTTTAATTTTAGTTAATTTATATTAATTATTTTCTTAATTAGGTTAAGATTAAAACCCTTTCATAAAAATCCAAACTAAATCATTTCTTTTCCCATTTACATTCTTGCAATTTTATTTTCAATTTTGTACAATATTCAATATGGTTGTAATAATTATTTAGATTTAATTTTCTTGCAATTTCCCTATTTGTAAATTTGTACACCCTTCCCCTAAGGATGTAATAGCTTAGTATTTGTTTTATTTTCTGCAATTTAATACTTTATATATAAATGCTAGTAATTAGGGTTTGTATGGAAAGATAAAATCAATGCTTAGTGTGATCGGTGGAAATAGAACTGATTGTTTTTAAGCTGGATCGCGAAATGTCGCGGAAGCAAGAGTCGCCACCGTCTTTTATTTTCTCCAACAAGGAAAGGACAAAAGCACAGCAAAATTCCTTATGAGAACGTTTCTCGGTTCGGGAGGTAGATTTATAGAAAGGGAAGGTGTTAGCACCCTTTCTATCCATGGTTATCCATGGGCTCTTAGATACTTGCTCTTATGTTTTCAAAATGTTTGCTTTTCAAATGTGAGTGGGTTTTGAAAAAGTTTCTTTGAAAGATTTCTGAATAACTCTTGTATCTGTCCTCAAGAGTGTTTGAAAAATTTGTTTTTGAAAGCTTTTGAAAGTGTCAGTGTGAAAAGTTTTTTTGATTTGTTTTTGAAGAGAGCAAGTATCCATGAGTCATCTACCTACCCTAAGGAATTAGGCTGTGTAAAAGTCCTTAAGGTAGTGCCATCCCACCATTGAGAGGTAGGTAGCACCACCGTTGGAGGCGTTCGGGTCAATTCGATTGTAGGGACAGTGTGGTCACCGAAGCAATAGTAGGACACCTTAGAAGTAACCCTAATTTCCTAGATCCTTTTTAATCTGAGGCAACCGTTTCGAGGCAACTGGATCTTAGACATAAGAGCGACCGCTAAAACATCCTATACTTGACGACCACGTTTCGAAGGCAACGACTGATGCGTACCCTAGAAGTGGTGTGTGTATTGTGTGTTGCTTTCACGTTGTATTTTATCTTTGATCATGGCATTGTGAGCTACGCGTTGTTTTTAATTATCATACATTCTTTCATGCGAGTTTAGCAGTTAGGAGTGCGGAAAATTAAATACAGAAAGATAAAAGCTACGCTATTACAAGGCGCGGGTCTATACATCGCCAAAATACAAAGACCCGTTTTTGATAAAGATGCGGAAAGTAAAAAAAGCAATAAACCTAATTACTATTACATCCTTGAACAGTTACATAATAATCAATAAGAAAAATAAGAATAACGTGCGAAAGGATAAATTAAACTGAACGTCCGAGGGTGTTGGACCCTTTTGAGAAATTAAATTAAATTAAGGCCTAATTAATTATTTAATTAAGGAAAAGAAAGTGTGTTTTTTATGTTTTTGTATTTAATGAAATAAAGAAAATAAAATCAAGAGAAAACCCTAATTCTAAGTCTATTTTAATTATTAAGAAAATATTAAAGTTAACCTAATTTAGGCTAATTAATTAATTTACATGTTATTTACAAAAATAATAATAATAATAAATAATGATGAAAATAATTAATTAAGAAAAAGATAAAAAAAGGTCAAAACCTAATTCTATATGATTTTTATTTAAGAAAAAAGATTGAATTTTGATAACACGAAATTGTATCGTTTATTTTCCATGAAATTTACCCGTTCTGTATTATTTTGACCCAATTAACTCCCGAATATTTCGAGTTTGTCATTACTTTTTGCAGGTATTCATAACTCAGCTCAAAACAGAAGAAAACATGAAACAATGCAAGAAAGCATCAAAAGAACAGAAGAAAAAGATAAATCTGTCAAGAATTACATTTTTGTAGTTGTGACGGTCGTAATGCATCTGCCACGACCGTAAGCCATCTTGAAGCGTGTTACGACCGTAACACATTGGCCACGACCGTAACATGGGGAAACACAGAACCTGCTCGTAACGCCTCAGTAACGAACGTAATGCGTATATCATTAAATTGAGAAGTGCAGAACATGGCAAAGCAAAACAGAAGGAGTTTCCAAACTCCTTATTTCTCTCCAGTCAAACTCCACGTTCACCACTTCTTCCTCAACTACCCACGTTCCTACATTTGTGGAGATTTTCAAGGAAAGCTTAGTTACAAGTTTTCAAGCCAACTGCCAAATTTATTCTTCTATAAATACCTCAACATTCAACGTTAGAAGTACAGAGCATATTACAGTTTACTTGTGCGGAAGCTCTGCCAAAATCAAAACCATTATTCCTTCTGTTATTATTTTTTCAGCATTCGTTTATTTCCATTCTTTTAATTTCATTGCCCAAATAATAATTCCCAATATCAGGAAATTATTATTATAGTTTAGGATTTATTATTCAAACCTCAGAATTTGGCATATTACCGATACCAAGTCTGAGTTTCCGAATTGTGGGAGAGGGATTGAAGTATTGGCTTTATTTTCAGGTTTCTATTTTGCAATTGTATTACATACCTTTTAATTAATTAATGCATGTTTAATTTATTATTTATAATGTCCAATCTATATTTGTTTGTTTTTATTTCCAGTATGTTCATTATAATTTCCATGGCTAGCTAAACCTTTAGCGTCGGTATGGGATAATAAGAGACATTAGGCATCTGATCAAACTTAGGATAAAACTTTAATCAACTTAACTCTGGTTATAACTTTTTATGCTTAATAATAAAACCTTTGTTACGAAAGTAAGAAGAGTAAATAGGTTAGATCGAGACCACGAAAGTGTGAGGTTTTTAACCGGATAGCTAAAGTTAGGAATTTGATTTAAATACAGTGAAAGCGCTTTAAACCAAATTAGAATTAATTAAGTTTCCAAAAAATACTTCTAAACACTTATAGGCTAGTGAAAGCAGGTATAGGGCTTTAGACGTATAATCCGAGATAAGACCATGAAAGTGTGAGTTGAGGGTTTTTAAACTGATTAATTCTACAGATAAACCAAGTTGACCATCCTTATATGCCTAGGTCCGATTAGATCCTTTAGGTCGACTCTATTGCATACCGACCGTTTCATTTTATAATTACTTTAAAATCAATTAGTTTACCTTCCTTAACCTTCCCAAAACCAACGTGACAATTTACGCCTTAGCTAAATTAGCATTACTTTCCCGCACTAGAGTGATTACAAAGTCCCTGTGGATTCGACAATCTTTTATTACTACAGCGATAGGCTGTGCGCTTGCAGTTAAGATACCGTTAGACATTAGGTCGATCGCAGACACATCAAGTTTTTGGCGCCGTTGCCGGGGACTTTAGTTTAGTCACTAGTGTAATCTGAAAACAACGCTGTCTAGGTTAAGGCAACTTTTTATATTTCCCTCTGTTGTATGCCAAACACTCGTTCTCAAAACGAGCCTTTGCATTTACAAATTAATGATATCGAGCGTTACTTAAGATTAAGACGCCGAATTCAAGAATACCGATCTCTCAACAATCTTTCTCCGACTAAAATTCCTGATATCCCGTTATCGGAATCTATCGAAGAATCGATAATGGTTGACGTACCAAATCCGCCTCACGCTCTTAAGGACTACGCAGTTCCTTCGCAAGCGGAGCCTCACAACAGCATTGCCGCCCCTGCTATCGCTGGAAACGACTTCGAGCTGAAACCTTCGCTTCTATCCGCCGTTCAGCAGAACCAATTTTCTGGATCTCCTACTGATGACCCTAACCTACATCTGTCAGTGTTTGTGCAGTACGCAGACACTGTAAAAGCAAATGGTGTAAACCCTGAGGCGATACGATTGCGCCTATTTACTTTTTCTTTAAGAGACAGAGCCCGAGCCTGGCTCCAATCCCTTCCTTCAAATTCAATCACCACATGGGATGAATTGAAAAAAGTCTTCTTGGCTAGATATTTCCCACCAAGCAAAACTGCTATGCTTAGAGCTAACATCAACGGTTTTAGACAAAAAGATAACGAATCACTTTTCGAAGCATGGGAACGTTGCAAGGATATGATTAGACTCTGTCCTCATCATGGTTTAGAAGAATGGCTAATCATTCATACGTTTTATAACGGTCTGTTGTATAACACAAGAATGACTATAGACGCCGCTGCTGGTGGCGCACTGATGGATAAACCATATGCTGAAGCAAATCAACTCATCGAAAGCATGGCCCAGAACCACTATCAATGGGGAAGCGAAAGAGCTAATGTGGAGAAATCCCAAACCAAAGGTGGAATGTCCGAAGTGAATATCCTGGACCAAGTCAATGCTAAAGTGGAAGCTCTTACCCAAAAGCTAGAAAACCTTACCACTGCTCCTGCAGCTACCGTAGCTGCAGTTGTCCAAACTTGCGATCTATGTGGTCTTCAATCACATCTTGCCCCAGAATGCCCACTTCTAACAGGAGTTCCAGCTGAACAAGCAAACTATGTACAAGGGAACCCTTATAGCAATACCTATAACCCAGGCTGGAAAAATCATCCGAACTTTTCATACAAAAGTAACAACGCGTTATACGCGCCTGTAGAAGCTCCTGCCACACCACCTGGTTATCCAAAAGCTATCCCAAATCATCCTGGTAATGGACCTAATGCTCCTAGGAAATCTAACCTAGAAATCATGATTGAACACTTCGTTGCTTCCCAAGCTCAGACTAATAAGGACGTTATGAATCAAAATTTACATACTAATGAGCAGATAAAACAATTAGCTAGCAAGGTTGATGCTTTATCCACCCATAACAAGATGCTTGAGACGCAAATTTCACAGGTAGCTCAACAACAAGTACCTATTGCGGCACCAGCCGGAATTTTTCCTGGTCAACCACAGCCCAACCCGAAAGGACATGCTAATGTTGTGATACTGAGAAGTGGAAAAGAACTCGACGGACCTATTGATCCGAGACTAGAAAATCCAGCCATGTACCAAAAGCAGAGCGAGCCGCGTGAACAAGCCAATGAACCTAGAGAAAAAGAAAAGGAAAGCGAAATGCAAGAGGCAGTGGAGCAAGAGAAGCCTTATGTACCTCCACCACCTTATAAACCACCAATCCCGTATCCTCAGAGACTTACAAATTCCAAAACGATGGGCCAGTTCAAGAAATTCGTTGAACTTCTGAAACAACTCAATATAACAATACCTTTTACAGAAGCCATCACTCAGATGCCCTCGTACGCTAAATTTCTTAAGGAAATCCTATCCAACAAGAAGAAGATAGAGGATAACAAAACAGTTACACTCACTGCCGAGTGTAGCGCGATCATTCAAAACAATATGCCTTCTAAGCTAAAAGACCCAGGTAGTTTCTCTATACCTTGTAATATTGGAAAATTTGTCATAGACAAAGCTCTATGTGACTTAGGAGCAAGCATTAGTGTAATGCCCTTATCTATCTGCAAAAAGCTAGAGATGGGAGAACTCAGACCCACGAAAATGTCCGTTCAATTAGCCGACCGATCGGTTAAATACCCTGTAGGTATACTGGAAAATGTTCCAGTTAGAATAGGTCAATTCTATATCCCTACCGATTTCATCATCATGGACATAACCGAGGACTCAGTTACCCCTATCATACTAGGAAGACCATTCCTAGCCACAGCTGGAGCTATAATTGATGTCAAGAAGGGCAGATTAACATTCGAAGTCGGAGAGGAAAAAGTGGAATTCATCCTCACTCAATTTCTACAAGCACCCGCCATGAATGACACATGTTATTTACTCGATATTATAGACGAGTGCGTGAGAGAGATGGAAGTTGAACAAACCACATATTCTGAAATAATGAAAATTGAAACCCCTCTAATATTCGAAGACGATAATTGGCGAGAACCATATAAAGATGACAGTCTAAGCGAAAGTCTAGCACTTACACCCGATCATATGCCATGTTCCAAGAAACCAAAACTAGAATTGAAAGTTCTACCTAAAAATCTACGATACGAATTCCTTGATACTGAACAAACTCGACCTGTAATAGTGAATTCCAGTTTAGGAACGCTCGAAACTCAGAAACTTTTAGACGTTCTAAGGAAATACCCTACTGCGTTAGGTTACAACATATCAGACTTAAAAGGAATTTGTCCTTCAATTTGTATGCACCGTATTCTATTAGAAGAGGATTGCAAAACCTCTCGAGAACCTCAAAGAAGAATCAATCCGATTCTAAGCACAGTAGTCAGAGATGAAATCAAAAAGCTAATGGAAGCTGGAATTATATACCCGATCTCCGACAGTAAATGGGTTAGCCCAGTGCATCTCGTACCTAAGAAAGGAGGTGTCACTGTCGTGAAAAACGCACAAGGAGAATCGATAACACAAAGAGTAGTTAGTGGACACAGAGTGTGCATTGATTATCGAAAACTGAACAAAGCTACTCGGAAAGACCATTTTCCTTTACCCTTTATTGATCAAATGTTAGAAAGATTAGCCAAACACTCTTATTTCTGCTATTTAGACGGTTATTCCGGATTTTTCCAAATTCCGATTCACCCTGATGATCAAGAGAAGACTACATTCACGTGTCCCTATGGAACGTTCGCGTACAGACGAATGCCATTTGGATTATGTAATGCTCCCGCAACTTTCCAACGATGTATGATGGCCATCTTCGCAGATTTCATTGACGACATCATGGAAGTGTTTATGGACGACTTCTCTGTGTGTGGACAAAGCTTTGAAGGATGTCTATCTAATTTAGAAAGTATTTTAGAACGATGTGTGAAAGTAAACCTTGTGCTCAACTGGGAAAAATGCCATTTCATGGTCAGAGAAGAAATCGTACTTGGACATGTTATTTCTAATAAAGGAATTGAAGTTGATAAAGCTAAGATAGAAGTGATTAAAGAACTCCAACCACCAAAGACCGTTCGGGAGATACGAAGTTTTCTAGGACACGCCGGTTTTTACCGACGCTTTATTAAAGATTTCTCGAAAATTACAAAACCACTTACCGGTCTATTAATGAAGGATGCTGAGTTCATATTCGATGACGATTGTCTTAAAGCTTTTGAAACCCTTAAAGCCGCACTTATTTCTGCACCAATCATGCAACCGCCCGATTGGAAGTTACCTTTCGAAATCATGTGCGATGCAAGTGATTACGCTGTAGGCGCAGTTCTTGGACAAAGGAAAGATAAGAAACTTCACGCAATTTACTACGCCAGCAGAACGCTTGACTCAGCTCATATGAACTACGCCACCACTGAAAAATAACTCTTAGCTGTGGTCTTCGCACTCGACAAATTCCGTTCTTACCTTGTAGGAGCAAAAATCATCATTTACACAGACCACGTTGCTATCAGATATTTACTTGCCAAGAAAGATGCAAAACCCAGACTCCTCCGATGGATCTTACTTTTACAAGAATTCGACTTGGAAATTAAAGATAAGAAAGGAACCGAAAACGTCGTAGCGGATCATTTATCCCGTTTAGAAGGTATAAAACCCGAACAAGTGCCAATTAACGACGATTTTCCGTATGAACATCTGATAGCACATATGATAAGCGACCTAGCTCAATTGGATTTAAATAAACCAGAAGCTAAAGAAGTCGTGGAAGCCATCGACATGACCATAGGATTGCCTTGGTATGCTGACATCGTTAATTATTTAGCTGTCGGAGCGCTTCCACCTGACTTAACTTACCAACAGAAAAAGAAATTCTTCCATGATCTCAAGAGTTACTATTGAGACGAACCACTTTTATTTAAACGAGGACCTGATGGAATTTTCCGCCGGTGTATACCTGACGAAGAAATAGAAAACGTCATTTCCCATTGTCATTCATCTCCTTATGGCGGACATACTAGCACCTCTAAAACGTGTGCCAAAATTCTCCAAGCCGGCCTTTTCTGGCCTAACCTATGGAAGGATGTCCACGTCGCCGTTAAAAACTGTGACCGATGCCAACGCACCGGTAATATCTCAAGACGCGATGAAATGCCTCAGAAAGGAATACTTGAAGTAGAAATCTTCGATGTTTGGGGAATAGATTTTATGGGACCTTTCCCATCTTCTTTTGGAAACAAGTTTATACTCGTCGATGTCGATTACGTTTCAAAATGGATCGAGGCAATAGCTTCTCCTACAAATGACACACGAGTAGTGATAAAATTTTTCAAGAATATAATTTTCCCGCGTTTTGGTGTTCCCCGACTTGTTATCAGTGACGGTGGATCTCATTTTATTTCGAAGATATTTGATAAATTACTATCTAAATATGGAGTGAAACACCGCGTAACAACACCTTATCATCCGCAAACTAGCGGACAAGTCGAAGTTTCGAACAGAGAGATTAAACAAATATTAGAAAAAACTGTCGCAATATCTCGAAAAGATTGGTCATCCAAGCTTAACGAAGCTTTATGGGCTTATAGGACAGCTTACAAGACTCCTATCGGAACTACACCTTTCAAACTTGTTTACAGAAAATCATGTCATCTCCCGGTAGAATTAGAGCATAAAGCTTATTGGGCGATAAAGACACTCAATATTAATTACACTGCTGCTGGCGAGAAACGAATCCTCGATTTACATGAACTGGAAGAATTAAGACTAGACGCTTACGAAAACGCTAAAATATAGAAAGAACGAACTAAAAAATGGCACGATCAGCGTTTATCTCGGAAAGAATTCAGTGTGGGAGATGCCGTACTTTTATTTAATTCTAGACTTAGACTCTTCCCTGGAAAACTTAAATCTAGATGGTTCGGTCCTTTCGAAATTTCAAGAGTTTTTCCTAGCGGAGCGGTAGAAATCAAGGATAGAAATAGCGCCCCGTTTATTGTAAACGGGAAGCGGTTAAAACAATATCATCGTATAGATAATAGAGATTATACGAATAAGCTTAAACTCGTAGAACTGCTACCTATTTCTCCCGACTAATCTTTCACTAGGTGTTTCGTCAAGCTTATAACGTTAAACACAACACTTAGTGGGAGGCAACCCACTTATTTGTTAATTGTTATTTTTTATTTATTTATTTATTTATTTATTATACTTTTCGTTTTTCCATTTTTCCTATTTAAATTTTATTTTTCTTTCTTTTGTTTTAATTTCTATAAAACTGCTGCTGATTTCAAAACAATTTTACTTGACACAAGATTTCTGAATAGTCTTTTTCTCTTTACTTTCTCCTCTACTCTGTTTCCACGCTTTGTTTTTGCTATGGCTCCTCCACAGAACTTTATGGAAACCACCTTTAGAGGTAGAAACCAACGAAGAAGATTTGAGGTTTTGTCTCAGCGAGACATCAGTTTAACCCTGTATCATGATGAACCCACTATGGACTCTTTAGGCATTACTGACAGTGTTTACTACATGTTTAACCAGTTGGGATGGGAGAAAGCCCACCTGAAAAATAGGTTTGTCACTTACCGAGAGCTTACCCTTGAGTTCTTGAGTTCTCTAGTTCACATCCCTGAACACGGTGTCGGAGCCCGAAAAGGAATCATTACCTTCAGACTTTTTGGTATTGAGTTCACCCATAACCATAGGGACTTAGCTGCTTTATTAGGATTCCCCAGCGGACCCTTAGCTTTTACTACCCCTGAGGCCGATTTATTGGATTTGGGGCTGGATTACTTCTGGGGTACTTTAACCGGAAACTATCACCCTGACCCAGAAAGTATGGATAACAATGAGATACATAACCCAGCCATCCGGTATTTCCATAGGATCCTTGCCCACACTCTGTTTGGAAAAGAACAAAATCAAAATGTTGTATCCAAGGATGAATTATCTCTGCTTTATTGTATGAATCTAGGACGCCCTGTCAATGCTATCCCACTCCTGATGTAGACCTTTACCCGCATTAGTGAGGACCCTAATGTTCCTGTCAGTGTGGGAGGATTAGTAACAATGATTGCACATGCTCTTGGACCTCGTCACCAACTTAATAATTGTGCACCATTTGGATCAATTAGGCCTATGAATATTGATTTCTGTTTCAACAACCGGATAATAGGAAATTTAGGCCCTGCACCTTATGATTACCTGATCAGAGACGAAGTTGTTACTCTTTTTACCCTTCCGAACCATGCCCGAATAAGTGTCCATAACCGGGAAAATTGGTTGTACGAATTGAATCCACCTGATTATCCTTCGACACCAGAAACACCACAATCATATTTTGTTGCTAATAATATCATGTCTGAAAACGAAACAGATCCTGAAACTCCTCCTGGTTACCATGACTTTACAAATATGGTTGAAGCACAAGTAGCCCCTGATATAAACCAAGGAGAATATACTACACAATTAAACACCATTATGACCACTTTGGATGCTTATAAAACTGACATTGATGGAATAAAGAATGAATTGAAGACTATGCGTTTGGATCTTATTGGTTTAAACGACATCTCGGTGGAGCAATTCTATAACATCACCCAAGCTTTGGAAATATTAAAAGAAAAGATTGGATGAAGCAGTTTTTAGTTTCTTAGTTTTTCAGTTTTCAGTTTTTCAATTCTTTGTTTTTAGATTTTTTCCATTCTGCTTTGTTTCTAGGTAGTTTCAATTTTTTGTTAAAATACTGCATTTCAATTTACAAGTCATTTTTCGCCTGTCAAAAAGAACAAGTTACTCAATTTGAATTAATGCAATTGTTTGTTTTCAATTTTAAACTTACAATCATTATGCTGCTTACAATGTTTTATGGTTTTCTACTCTATTGCGAATTATATATGTTGGATTATATGTTGAATAAATTAATGTTGTGTTTATGTTGGAATGCCTGAGATGTTCTGCCTGCTATAAAAATATATACTCTGTGTAATTGGGTTCTGTTCTATAAAAATTTGCAAAAGTTGTAGCTGCCACGATCGTCATCCACCCCCCACGACCGTAACGCGCCTTTCAGAGCGTTACGCTCGTCAGCTTGGTGTTACGACCGTAACACGGGCTACATCAGTAACCCTGCTAGCAGAAAATTTCCTTTTCTTCTTCCCTGAACCTTTCTCTCTTCTTCTTCCATAACTCCCCATTAACCCCATTCAACCCACCATTAATCCCTATCAATTTTCAAACTTCCACTATCTCCTTCCACCATATATACATCCATTACCCGTATCATCTTCTCATTCTCTCATTCACCAACCAACAACCATTCTCACTCAAACACTCTTGCATGAAAATGGCGAACAATCTCCAACCCATTCCTGGCATTACCCTACGAAATGGCGAAGCAGGTGAAACTTAACGCACACGGTTCCTGAAATTCCAACACCGAGGCATCCACCCTACGAGGTTCGTCGACACTGACTGCCTCCGAAACCTCGGGTTACTTGAAAGTGTCCAACACCTATTACAGAATGTGAACCTTTGGACGCTATGTAGCCAGCCACATCCAACGTACGAGAATCTCACCCTTGAGTTCCTCAGTTCATTTTGCTACATCACTCCAAACGGCCCAAGAAATCAACTTACCGGTGTGGTGAGGTTCCGCATTTTCAGCACCGAATACGAATTCCCTCAGAATGCATTCGGTCTCCTGTTAGACTTCTGTACTGATGAAGGCGCTCACCTACGTGTGCCCGACACTTTTCATGAGGAATCCTTCAACCTTTGGCATAGCTTGACCAATAATCGGGCTGATTCATACGATCACCTTAATGCCACCCAAATCCACAACCCCGCCATTCGTTACTTCCACCGCATCTTATCCAACACAATCTTTGCAAGGGATAGTAACCACAAGCTCAACTCAAAGGAGCTATTTTTCATGCATTGTGCATTCTCGGGTCAGAAAATTAATGCCGCACCTTTCCTCCTGGCTCATATTCACTCCATCTGCACCAGAGGCGGCAAACCTTTCTATTTTGGAGGGCTTGTCACTTCTCTTGCCTTAGCACTAAACCATGGTGACACCCTTGTTCATCTGCCATCCCGACCACCGGTTCTGCTTACTTTGGATCATTGCAAATCGGCCCACCTCATCCACGAGCGGGACGACGGAAGATTTCATCCAGTGATACAAAACCTAGTTTACACTAACATTGTTTTACCTTGCAGGGACAGAATCGACCCTCAGAACCGAGCCAATTGGCTATTTAACCCTGAAGGCCCTGCTGCTGCTCAAGAAGAACCCCATGTCGGCCCCGCTGATGAGATGCAGGAAGAACTGGATCGAGCTGTCCCCGCGCCTGATATTCCTGAGTCGTCCTCTTCTGCACCACCTCCTTTTACTATGGAGGACGTCCTTAGAGCCCTCCATCAGCAAAATCAGATGGTTGTAGCTCTTGAAAGAAAGAATCAGGAGCGTTTCGATGCCGTACTCGCACAAAATGCCCAAATCTTGAGTGGTCAACGCTCGACGAATGAAAGGCTTGATGAAGTGCTATGCGAGCTTAATTCTTTAAGGATGGATGTTACATCTCTTGGACCCCAGGACACTGACCCTGAAGCTACTCCTTCCAGACGGTCACGAACCCGAAGCCGCCATGGTCGCCAGTAGTTTTTCCTTTTCTTGTTGTTTTCCTTATTTTTCCGATGTATTTTTAATTTAACCTCGCCATTATATCATAACATTGAGACAATGTTTGATATAGTGTGGGAGGAGCACTGCATTCTTAATTTCAGAACGAGTAATTTCATTTCTATTTCAGTTATATTTCGTTATTTCATTTTCTCCCTGTTTTATTTAGCCATACCAAAATTTTTCGCCTTTTATATTCGCATAACCATTAGTTACCTACTTTAACTGAAATCTTAGTTAGAAGTCCGAGAGCGATCCAACGAGAACTATACGATTATGACACCTTCGACTCTCTACTTACGCGAATCATCTCCATTTTCGTTATATCGATACTTTGAGTTTTAAGTCTTAAATTAGCCCCCAGTAGTTTATATTAGCAGTCAGCACCAGTCTTAACACAATCCACGTGGAAAGTCGATGAACATAAGTGGATGATCTTGCAAATTGGTTTAAATAGAATGTTACATGCTTTAAGGTAATAGATATTGCACCAATTGAATTGGGAGATCCTCACCCGATCGTTTAATCCAACGGATGCAAAAGCTTCTACTAAGTAACATGAGAATCCATTGTCTAGGTGGTTCAGAAGCATCTGGTACTGAACTCGGTAGGGCAAACTACGGTTTGATCCCCCACATCTTGCAATTGGATAAAAGAGGTTGCCACATAATTGTGCCAGAAACCGTCGTGTTTTGATCAGAACCACTAACCGGCTATTCCACTACGTGCATGCAAGGATAATGGGCTTAATGTGATTGCGCAAGAATGAAACCGGGTGAAATATGAACGAGAAACCTTGAGTTGAATTATAACGGTCTAATTGGACGTTTCGTTTAAAACGGATAGTCGTCGACTAGCTTGTTTCTTGTATCATTTACGTATCGTTGTGGATTCATTCGATTTTCACGGCCGAACTAACTTAGGATTTCTTGAAATTATTTGAAAACGAAAGGTATACTAGTTATGTGCGTTTATAAAAACTTGTCCGATATTTTTAATCGATTATTTTGCTTGAGGACAAGCAAAGGTTTAAGTATGGGGGAATTTGATAACACGAAATTGTATCGTTTATTTTCCATGAAATTTACCCGTTCTGTATTATTTTGACCCGATTAACTCCCGAATATTTCGAGTTTGTCATTACTTTTTGCAGGTATTCATAACTCAGCTCAAAACAGAAGAAAACATGAAACAATGCAAGAAAGCATCAAAAGAACAGAAGAAAAAGATAAATCTGTCAAGAATTACATTTTTGTAGCTGTGACGGTCGTAATGCATCTGCCACGACCGTAAGCCATCTTGAAGCATGTTACGACCGTAACACATTGGCCACGACCGTAACACGGGGAAACACAGAACCTGCTCGTAACGCCTCAGTAACGAACGTAATGCGTATATCAGTAAATTGAGAAGTGCAGAACGTGGCAAAGCAAAACAGAAGGAGTTTCCAAACTCCTTATTTCTCTCCAGTCAAACTCCACGTTCACCACTTCTTCCTCAACTACCCACGTTCCTACATTTGTGGAGATTTTCAAGGAAAGCTTAGTTACAAGTTTTCAAGCCAACTGCCAAATTTATTCTTCTATAAATACCTCAACATTCAACGTTAGAAGTACAGAGCATATTACAGTTTACTTGTGCGGAAGCTCTGCCAAAATCAAAACCATTATTCCTTCTGTTATTATTTTTTCTGCATTCGTTTATTTCCATTCTTTTAATTTCATTGCCCAAATAATAATTCCCAATATCAGGAAATTATTATTATAGTTTAGGATTTATTATTCAAACCTCAGAATTTGTCATATTACCGATACCAAGTCCGAGTTTCCGAATTGTGGGAGAGGGATTGAAGTATTGGCTTTATTTTCAGGTTTCTATTTTGCAATTGTATTACATACCTTTTAATTAATTAATTCATGTTTAATTTATTATTTATAATGTCCAATCTATATTTGTTTGTTTTTATTTCCAGTACGTTCATTATAATTTCCATGGCTAGCTAAACCTTTAGCGTCGGTATGGGATAGTAAGAGACATTAGGCATCTGATCAAACTTAGGCTAAAACTTTAATCAACTTAACTCTGGTTATAACTTTTTATGCTTAATAATAAAACCTTTGTTACGAAAGTAAGAAGAGTAAATAGGTTAGATCGAGACCACGAAAGTGTGAGGTTTTTAACCAGATAGATAAAGTTAGTCATTTGATTTAAACACAGTGAAAGCGCTTTAAACCAAATTAGAATTAATTAAGTTTCCAAAAAATACTTTTAAACACTTATAGGCTATCGAAAGCAGGTATAGGGCTTTAGACGTATAATCTGAGATAAGACCATGAAAGTGTGAGTTGAGGGTTTTTAAACTGATTAATTCTACAGATAAACCAAGTTGACCATCCTTATATGCCTAGGTCCGATTAGATCCTTTAGGTCGACTCTATTGCATACCGACCGTTTCATTTTATAATTACTTTAAAATCAATTAGTTTACCTTCCTTAACCTTCCCAAAACCAACGTGACAATTTCCGCCTTAGCTAAATTAGCATTACTTTCCCGCACTAGAGTGATTACAAAGTCCCTGTGGATTCGAAAATCTTTTATTACTACCGTGATAGGCTGTGTGCTTGCAGTTAAGATACCGTTAGACATTAGGTCGATTGCAGACACATCAAATTTTAACCCTAAATTAACCTAGATTAGTTATTAGAGTTTATTTACAAAAATAAATTAGTGAGGAAATTAATAAATAATTAAATATATTTTGTATTTTGATTTTTTGTTTTTATTATGGAAAATTATTTGTGGTGAATTAATTAGAATTAAAACAATTAAAAGCATTAGAAAAGAAAAATAAAATTATGCAAACCAAGGGGGGGTGTCAGGCCCATATGGAGGTTAATTGTGAAGAATTCTGGCCCATTGAAGACCAAGCCTGGTTGACTTTTCAGGTTGTGTGCACGCTCATTGACTGGACCATATGATGGACTTCATTCTGTGGCCATTGGATTGTTGATCAAGACCATCTGGCAAGCTACGCGTGAGGCTCATGGTAGGACGTTGGATGAGGCGCTGCATTAGAATACGTTAGAACAAAAAATATCAATTATGTGGGGGGACCTGGGAATCGAACCCAGGTCCCAATGCTTGCAAGACACATCCTCCACCATCTGAACTATGAAGCGCGCTTGTATATATATTGATAAACAAATATTATATATGAAAAAACAATAACTATGCTGGGAGCTCAAAAACGCGCGCCATATTTAAACTCTCCAATCACAGGATGCCACGTCACTCTTCGTCTTCGTTTACCTACAATAACATGAACAAGATAGCGGGGGTTTTAAACCCCCACTAACTATAATAGTGAAAAATAGCGAATAGAAGAGGAGACAATATAAAAAGGGCGCGATAGGCTGGTTGAATTCGTCTGGCCTTGACGAATTCAACCATGGTCATGACATAGTCCAATTTTTCCTGATGCCTAAAGCCCTAATTGCAAGCTTCAGAAACCCTAGATGTCGTTCATGGTGTATTTTGATTAAGGCAGCGTTAGCTCAATTAGACTATACTAATCGCTTCAGAAGGTCCCTATTAGCATAAATCAAACAAGAAAACAGATTAAAAGCACGTGAAACATGATATGCAGGTTTGAAAAATAGGGCAAACCGTGTGACTTAGTAGGGATGATTCTGATGGTGTTAAGCCTCGTTCTTGATTGTAATAGCTTCCTGGCAATGTCAGCAATGTATTGGAAACGATTTTAGGCCTTGAATTGTACTGCAAATAGGATTTCAGTTTTCAAGTTTTTCTTGAAATTTTGCAAATTGGTTCTGTGGTTGCAGCAGCTTTTACGTGTGTTCTTGAATAGGGTTAGCTTATGCCTTTGTATGTGAATTAATTTAGGTCAAGAATAAGCCCAAAAGTCCATGGCATTATGACTTGAATATTTGATTGCCTAATCATATCTTTTTCAATCTTTTCTTTCATGAAACCTTGCCAATCATGGATTTCTTTGCCTTGTTGATTGAGAAACGAGTTGCCAGCTTGCCCTAGTCATATTTGTTGCACAAAAAGATCTAAAAAGCATATCTTTGAATTTTCCTATAATTAAAACCAATTAAATGAATTAATATAAATATAAATTCAATTAATTAATTAAAAATAAGAAAATAAATTATTTTGAGCTTAATGGGTCGTGCATAGGCTTTGGGTAAAGATTCAAGAAAGAATTTGAGGCCCATTAGCAAAATTGAAGTGTTTTAGGCAAAGTTGACTTTTGAAAGTTCCCAAAATTTTCCCAACTTCTCCAATGCATATCTTGCTCAATTTTGAAGCTATGAACATGTTCTTTGACATTTTGGAAAGGTATTGAAGTCCTCTAACCAATGCCTTTGGTCCCATGTCATTTTGATTTACCGATCTCAAGTTATGGTCTTTGACTTAAAGTGCCTTTTTGTTGACTTTTGAAAATGACCTATAATGTTGAAATTGATAACTTTTTGTGAGAGCATTTATTGGACTTGGAGTGTGAAGATGAGTTGTAGGAAATTCAACCCCTTAAAAGTGAGCTTTGGATGGGATTTTTCTGATAAACCATGAAAAAGTTATGCCTTGGTCAATTTGCAGTTGACTTTTCAGCTGTCCAAAAATAGAAACTTTTTGCATCTTGAGACTTTTTGAGCCATGCTTGTGGAATCATGATCAAGAATTGATCAAATGATGATTGTGGCTTCAAAATAAGATGTTGACCAAAATTTTTGACTTTTGACTGTCAAATGACCATTTTACCCCTACAGTTGAGTGTGAAGCAATTAGGGTTTTTGACTGTGCAATTTGGTGCTGTGAGTCTTGAAACTTGACATATGGATGCTTGACAATGGATATAGGCATATGGGACTTGATTGGACCCTTAGAAACCTCAATTTCTTTGCCAGAACCAAAACCCTAATTTTGACTGTGTTAGGAGGCAATTGGACTGTGCAACCCTTGAGGGATTTTGAAGCTTGATCTTGACAAATCTTGAAGGATATGGGAGGGCAAATTTTGGGGTACAACAGTTGCCCCTGTTCAATCTTCTTAGACCTGAGGATGTAGATTGGTTGGCGTGCCTTTCGTAATCCGAGGGTAGAAGATGATTGAACACTAGAGTGCTCAGAAATTTACACTCGCATAGTAGAATATCAGCAGCGTGATGTAGGGAATGGGCTTACAGATGCCATTTGGAGGATAATGGATGGGAGGATGGGCTTAGAGATTCCATCTGGAGATGTGACAGAACCTTGTCGGGAATGGGCTTATAGATGCCATTTGGAGACTATTGATATGTGGAGATGGGCTTATAGATGCCATCGGGAGGTTGTCGATCGCGTAAGAGATTCCTTAGCGAGAACTTGCGTACCTGAGAAAGAAAGATAATTACCTGGCCTGTTACAGGGGTTGATCTTCAAACTCTTCATGTAGATATGCCCTGGCTGGATACAGGTATCGAATCTTCAAACTCTTCAGACATGCCCTGGCAGGATACAAGAATCGAGTCCTGAAATAGTCGTCAACAGATACGCCCTGGCTGGATACAGGAATCGGATCTTCAAACTCTTCAGACGTGCCCTGGCTGGATACAGGAATCGAATCTGGAATTAGTCGTCAACAGATACACCTTGGCTGGATACAGAAACCGAATCTTCAAACTCTTCAGACGTGCCCTGGCTGGATACAGGAATCGAATCTGGAATTAGTCGTCAACAGATACACCCTGGCTGGATACAGGAATCGGATCTTCAAACTCTTCAGACGTGCCCTGGCTGGATACAGGAATCGAATCTGGAATTAGTCGTCAACAGATACACCCTGGCTGGATATAGGAATCGGATCTTCAAACTCTTCAGACGTGCCCTGGCTGGATACAGGAATCGAATCTGGAATTAGTCGTCAACATATACACCCTGGCTGGATACAGGAATCAGATCTTCAAACTCTTCAGACGTGCCCTGGCTGGATACAGGAATCGAATCTGGAATTAGTCGTCAACAGATACACCCTGGCTGGATACAGGAATCGGATCTTCAAACTCTTCAGACGTGCCCTGGTTGGATACAGGAATCGAATCTGGAATTAGTCGTCAACAGATACACCCTGGCTGGATATAGGAATCGGATCTTCAAACTCTTCAGACATGCCCTGGCAGGATACAGGAATCGAATCTGGAATTAGTAGTCAACAGATACACCCTGGCTGGATACAGGAATCGGATCTTCAAACTCTTCAGACGTGCCCTGGCTGGATACAAGAATCGAATCTGGAATTAGTCGCCAACAGATACACCCTGGCTGGATACAGGAATCGGATCTTCAAACTCTTCAGACGTGCCCTGGCTGGATACAAGAATCGAATTTGGAATTAGTCGTCAACAGATACACCCTGGCTGGATACAGGAATCAGATCTTCAAACTCTTCAGACGTGCCCTGGCTGGATACAGGAATCGAATCTGGAATTAGTCGTCAACAGATAAACCCTGGCTGGATACAGGAATCGGATCTTCAAACTCTTCAGACGTGCCCTGGCTGGATACAGGAATCGAATCTGGAATTAGTCGTCAACAGATACACCTTGGCTGGATACAGGAATCGAATCTTCAAACTCTTCAGACGTGCCCTGGCTGGATACAGGAATCGAATCTGGAGTTAGTCGTCAACAGATACACCCTGGCTGGATACAGGAATCGGATCTTCAAACTCTTCAGACGTGCCCTGGCTGGATACAAGAATCGAATCTGGAATTAGTCGTCAACAGATACACCCTGGCTGGATATAGGAATCGGATCTTCAAACTCTTCAGACGTGCCCTCGCTGGATACAGGAATCGAATCTGGAATTAGTCGTCAACATATACACCCTGTCTGGATACAGGAATCAGATCTTCAAACTCTTCAGACGTGCCCTGGCTGGATACAGGAATCGAATCTGGAATTAGTCGTCAACAGATACATCCTGGCTGGATACAGGAATCAGATCTTCAAACTCTTCAGACGTGCCCTAGCTGGATACAGGAATCGAATCTGGAATTAGTCGTCAACAGATACACCCTGGCTGGATATAGGAATCGGATCTTCAAACTCTTCAGACATGCCCTGGAAGGATACAGGAATCGAATCTGGAATTAGTAGTCAACAGATACACCCTGGCTGGATACAGGAATCGGATCTTCAAACTCTTCAGACGTGCCCTGGCTGGATACAAGAATCGAATCTGGAATTAGTCGTCAACAGATACACCCTGGCTGGATACAGGAATCAGATCTTCAAACTCTTCAGACGTGCCCTGGCTGGATACAAGAATCGAATTTGGAATTAGTCGTCAACAGATACACCCTGGCTGGATACAGGAATCAGATCTTCAAACTCTTCAGACGTGCCCTGGCTGGATACAGGAATCGAATCTAGAATTAGTCGTCAACAGATACACCCTGGCTGGATACAGGAATCAGATCTTCAAACTCTTCAGACGTGCCCTGGCTGGATACAGGAATCGAATCTGGAATTACGACAGTTGATAGTAATCATCTTTGGATTGACCTTTTTTCCTGAAAAGGCAAAACGTTAGCTGTATGCAGTGTCATGATGTATGAAATGCGTGATGTTCTCAAAATAAATGAGATTGTATGTCCATGATGCGTATATGCATGCTATAATGTATGAAGATGTGATGTTTATGAGCGTATTTTTGTCTAGGAAAGTAAATCCTTGACGGGTGCCGGGAAGTCAAATCCTGGGCTGATGTGGAAGAGTATAGCTCTTTGTTTCCGCTGGGGATGACGGTTGCGAGAATAAACCTGTAGGAGAAGATGACTCCGTTGAGGAATAAACTTGCTGGAGAGATTACTCTGCGGGGAAATACTCTGTGGGAAGAGATACTTCGCTGAGATTTGATGATAAGTCCGCTGGGGATACCATTGATAAGCTTTGTTGGAGGATTTGATGAACTCTGCTGGTGGATAGAAAGAACTTCGTCGGGGACGATCTTTCCGTGGCGATTGGCTGAGGATAACCCAGTTATATCCTGGTGGGGAAATAACCTTTAAATAAAACCGGGGGGCGCGTTCGTACTCTGCAGGTGATAAGCTTCTAGAATCTACTGGGGATAAGCTTCCTGAATCTACTGGGGAGATTGATTGAACTCTCCTGGGGAAACTTTTCAGATTGGACTGGGGAATGGCTCCACTGGATGTTCGGTATTCCGCCGGGGAACAATCTTAGATCAAGATTGCCGGGGATGCTTGTTAGGAATGTTTGTATACTCTGTTGGGGAATGTTGAGATCTTATGGGGATAGCCACTTCCTTGAGGATGACTGAGGATAACTCTGCTCGGGGAGAGTGTTGCTGACTTGCTAGGGATACTGTGTCCTTTTCGGGGCTGATGGGAGACCAACTCTGCTTGGGGAGAGTGTTGCTGATTCTTGTCTTACTCTGCGAGGAGTGAAGGTATCTTGGTCATATTCTTCAGCCGAACTTACCTTGGTACCTTGGTGGACGGAGCAATTTGATGGCTTAGACAACTCATTATTGCCCATGTTTCTGATGTTACCTGTAATTAATCCTTTGCTTCGTATGCAAATATTTATGAGTTAGCAATTAGTGTCAAATGCATATATCACAATCGAACATTGGACGTTCTTTACAAAACAAAACAGAAAAAGGGAAAAACAATTGGCAATTGGTCTGAAAAGTGAATTTGTATTGATTTTTGAATTTGCCTGTAAATAGGCGTTTATGTACAAGAGGCTGACGTCCTAGTAAGAGAACGCCGCCGAACAACAGAGTTTATACAATTTGTGAAAAGGAAAACAAAACAGCTATGTGAAATGAATAATCCCACTGGGTTCCAACTCCGTTATCGCCTTTATATCTTCGAGCGTCTCATCACTTGGCTGCTTAGTTGAAGATGAAATTGATTGATCGATGCCGTCTGAACTTGATGTTGAAACCAGATTCTGGATGCAAGGTGATCCAATGAGACATAGTATTACGCTTTAATCCCTAACTTTTGCCTGGACCGCCCTTTCAGGTTTTCAGTCCACCGGGATACCCATTTTTGCCCAAGCCGCCTTTTCAGGTTTTCGACTTGCCGGGTGTACAGATTTTTTCATTTCATCCCTTATTTTTGCCCGAACCCTTTTGGTTCGCCGGGAAGCCCTAATTTTTGCCTAGGTATGTCAACCTAGTGGGTCTTTTATCATGCGTAGTATCTTTTTACTATGTCTGCATTGGCGGGGTGAGGGAGGTCGTCACCATCCATGTTGGTTAGAATCATGGCTCCTCCTGAGAACACATGTTTAACCACAAATGGCCCTTCGTACGTGGGGGTCCATTTGCCCCTGGGATCACTTTGAGGAAGAATGATGCGCTTGATTACCAGGTCCCCAACTTGATACTCTTGTAGTCTGACTTTCTTGTTAAATGCCCTGATCATCCGTTTTTGATACGTTTGACCATGACAAATAGCGGCGAGTCTCTTTTCATCAATTAGGTTCAACTGATCAAGTCGAGTCTGGATCCAGTCATCTTCACTCAAGCCTGCATCCTTCATTATTCGGAGAGAGGGTATCTGGACTTCAATCGGCAAGACTGCCTCCATGCCGTAGACCAAGGAAAAGGGGGTTGCCCCGGTTGATGTCCTTGCTGAGGTACGGTACCCATGAAGAGAAAACGGTAACATCTCGTACCAATCTTTATAGGTCACTGTCATCTTCTGCACAATCTTTTTGATATTCTTATTTGCTGCTTCTACAGCCTCGTTCATCTTCGGCCGGTAAGGAGAAGAGTTGTGGTGTTGTATCTTGAATTGTTTGCAGAGCTCAATGATCATCTTGTTATTGAGATTGGTACCGTTGTCCGTAATGATCCTTTCTGGGACGCCGTATCGACAGATCAGATTGTGCCGAATGAACCGTGCTACGACGTTCTTGGTTACCGTAGCATAGGAAGCTGCTTCAACCCACTTTGTAGAGTAATCGATCGCCACCAGGATGAAGCGATGCCCGTTGGATGCCGTAGGTTTAATCTCGCCGATCATATCAATACCCCACATTGCAAAAGGCCAAGGTGCAGTCAAGACATTCAGAGGGACTGGAGGAACGTGCACCTTATATGCATAAATCTGGCACTTATGACATGTCCGAGAATGTTAGTAATAGTCGGCTTCCATTGTGGACCAGAAATATCCTGCCCGAAGGATTTTCTTTTCCATGGTGTATCCACTGGAATGCGTTTCGAAGGTACCTTCATGCAGTTCTGCCATGATCTTTTCTGCTTCAGTCTTATCCACACAACGCAGTAAAGTTGAATCATGGTTTCGCTTGTAGAGGATGCCATTGCTGAGGAAGAACTTCGTTGCGAACCTTCTTAGAAACTTTTTATCGTTGACAGATGCACCTTCGGGGTATTCTTTAGCTTCCAGATACCTCTTCACCTCATGATACCAGGGTTTCTCAGTTACCTCTTCAGTCTCGAGATCACAGTAATATGCAGGTTCATCCAGTTTCCAGATAATGATCCGGGGAGCCTCATTGTCCCATTTGACTCTGAACATAGAAGACATCGTAGCCAGTGCGTCCGCCAACTGATTCTCCTCTCTTGGGAAGTGTTCAAAAGTTATCTCTGTGAAATGGGGGATCAATGTCAACACACACTCTTTGTAAGGAATAAGGTTTGGGTGTTTCGTATCCCACTCGCCTTTGATCTGATTGATCACGAGAGTGGAATCTCCGAAGACACTCAGAAACTTGATCCTTAAGTCAATTGCAGCTTGAAGACCCATGATGCATGCCTCATACTCCGCCATATTGTTGGTGCAGTTGAAACATAGCCGGGCAGTGAGTGGAGTATGAGTGCCTTTGGGGGATATGATCACAGCGCCGATACCGTTACCCAAAGCGTTGGAGGCTCCGTCAAAGTGCATAGACCATCGGGATCCTTCCTCAGGTCCTTCATCCGGTCCAGGTACTTCACAATCAGTCACTACCATGATGCTCTCGTCTGGAAACTCAAAGTTCATTGACTGGTAGTCGTCTACTGCCTGGTCTACCAAGTGGTCTGCCAATACACTTCCTTTGATAGCTTTCTGAGTCGTGTACTGGATGTCGTATTCTGTCAAGATCATCTGCCATCTTGCTATCCTTCCAGACAGAGCAGGCTTTTTGAATATGTACTTTATTGGATCCATTTTTGAAATCAACAGAGCAGTGTGAGTCAGCATATACTGTCTCAGTCGGCGAGCAGCCCATACCAAAGCGCAGCAAGTTTTCTCGAGCAGTGAGTATCGGGTCTCATAGTCGGTAAACTTTTTGCTAAGGTAATAAATGGCGTGCTCTTTTCGGCCAGACTCATCATGCTGCCCCAGCACACACCCCATTGAGCTGTCAAGTACTGTCAGGTATAGTATTAGAGGTCTCCCTTCAACCGGTGGCATAAGAATGGGTGGTTCTTGGAGATACTCTTTGGTTCTGTCAAAAGCGGCCTGACATTCATCGTTCCAACGTACTACCTAATCTTTCTTCAGCAGCTTGAAGATTGGTTCACAAGTAGCAGTTAGGTGCGAGATAAATCGGGAAATATAATTCAGACGTCCTAGAAAGCCTCTGACTTCTTTCTCTGTCTTGGGAACTGGAATCTCTTGTATGGCTTTAACCTTGGCAGGGTCCACTTGAATACCTTTGTCGCTCATGACGAAGCCTAGCAACTTTCCAGATCTTACCCCGAAGGTGCACTTGTTCGGGTTCAACCTCAGCTTGTACAACTTCAACCGGTCAAACAGCTTCTGTAGATGGTCAAGGTTTTCCTCCTCAGTTTGGGACCTTGCAATCATATCATCGACATATACTTCTATCTCATGGTGGATCATGTCATGAAATAAAGCAACCATGGCACGTTGGTAGGTTGCCCCAGCATTTTTCAACCCGAATGGCATGACCTTGTAGCAGAAGGTGCCCCACTGAGTAACAAAGGTAGTCTTTTCCATATCTTCAGGAGCCATCTTGATCTGATTATAACCTGAAAAACCATCCATGAAGGAGAACACTTTGTGCTGAGCAGTATTGTCAACCAGAACGTCGATGTGAGGCAGGGGGAAGTCATCCTTAGGGCTCTCCCTATTCAGATCCCTGTAGTCAACACACATTCGGACCTTACCATCTTTTTTCGGTACCGGAACCACGTTGGCAACCCACTGAGGGTAAGAAGTTACTGCAAGAAAACCGGTGTCAAATTGCTTCATAACCTCAGCTTTGATCTTCTCGGACATCTTTGGACGCATACGGCGGACCTTTTGTTTAACCGGAGGGCAGTCTTCCTTGGTAGGCAAGTGATGGACCACAATATCGGTATCCAACCCAGGCATGTCTTCGTAGGACCAGGCAAGATTTCCACATAGTCATGCAACATCTGAATCAACCGTTGTTTTACGCTGAGCTCTAGATTGGCACCAATCTTAACTTCTTTTCTATCTGTCTCAGTACCCAGATTTACCGTTTCCACTGGCTCTTCATGTGGCTGAATGGCCCTCTCTTCCTAGAGTAACAGTCTTGCAAGCTCACCAGGCACTTCGCAATCATCTTCACCTTCGTCTTTGGCTAAGTTGATTGGATTTTCGAAGTTATAACTGGCGGTAGCAGAGTCGTTACCAGTGAGATCCAGAGTGGATTGAAACCTGTATGAGTGAGTGTGTGTAAATATAGCTGTTTTGCAATATATAAAGAAAGAAAAGGAAGGGAGCACAAGATTTGAAATGAGAAAAACGTCCAATGCTTTTATTCATGATATATGAAAATGACAAATAATAAGCCCTTACAAATGAAGCCACGGTGCCCCGGGTAAGACACCGGGCCGTAAAGTTTCAATTTATTGTTCGTTACAAATTTAAAAACAAAGGAGTTCATTATTGAGTAACAAAAGTAACAGGTATGTAGTCTTTTGCAGTCCAATTGTTCAGTCCATCGTCGGTCATCGGGTAAATCCAGCTGTTGAATTCAGATTCCTCCACTTCGTCGTCCTCCCTGATAGCATTTACTCCATGATCGGGCAAGGGAGCTGTCACCACATTAGGCTTCTCGGGCGCCTCGAACTGAACCTCTTTAGCATCAATAAGGTCTTGAACCTTATTCCTCAGGGCCCAGCAATCATCAGTAGAATGCCCCGGGCTATCAGAGTGATAAGCACAGCGGGCGTTGGGATTGTACTTCGGAGAGGTTATGTTTACCACCTTCGGAGCTTCTCTGACGGTTACCAAGTTGGTTGATAGCAGTTGCGGCAAGATCTGCAACAATGTCATACTAAGCCGAGTATATTCTCTTCTGGGTCTCTCACCCCTTGGTTGGTTAGGTTGCCGAGGAGCGGCAGCAGGCTTTGCAATTACCACCGCGTTGACAGCTTGGCGGCGTTCCGGTTTGTTTTGCCTCCTGGGCCCATACACAACACTGGCTTCCTTCTTGAAAGGCTTCTTCTCAGAACTTGAGGACGCACCTTTCTGTATCTTCCCTGATTTCATCCCAGCTTCTATCCTCTCACCAGTCAGAATGAGGTCTGTCAACCCTGCAGAAGAATTGCCAATGAGATGATTGAAGAATGGACCAGATAGGGTCCCTAAGAACATGTCCACTAGCTCACGATCGGTCAATGGTGGCTGCACCCTGCCATCCAGGTCTCTCCACTTCTGCGCGTACTCTTTAAAACCTTCTCCCGATCCTAGCGACATACCCTGGAGTTGGGTACGTGTAGGAGCGAGGTCGGCATTGTAATGATACTGCTTATAAAAAGCAGTAGCCAAGTCCTCCCAGTTACGAATCTTGGTTCCATCCAGCTGATAGAACCATTCGAGATGAGTCCCTGAAAGACTCTCCTGGAAGAAATGGATCCATAAGTTCTTGTCCACAGTGTATGGTTGGATCTTCTGCACATAAGATCTGAGATGCAGCTTAGGGCAGGACGCCCCGTCATACTTTGCAAAAGATGGTGCTTTGAACTTGTGTGGGATCACCACACCAGAAGATAGACCCAGGTCTCAAAAATCCAACCCAGGCACCTGTTGAATTTCCATGGCATTTAGACGATCCTCTAACTGCTTGTACTTGTCTTCAGCGGGAGGGTACTGCTCTTCATTGAAATCGGCCTCGTTGTGAGAGACCACAGGACTAGGAATTCTTCCCCCTTGGGGACTGCCTTTCCCTACAGAAGAACCAGCTTGATCAACCTCATTCTGCAGTGTATTGCCAAACCTCCGGCCAGTGTTGAATAGTACAGTTCTCTTCTTCTTCTTCTTGACCAGCAGAGCCTTCAATTCCTCTTGACCTTGGGATAAACTCATGATCAACTCTTGGAACTGGGCGTTCTGAGCCTGTAGGGCCTTGATGGATTGCTTAGTAGATGATTCAGGATTCATGATGAGATTGCTGAAATAAACAGCGAAGAAGATTAAGCAACCTGTAAGAGAAAGTACTTGTTATGCACATGATGCATGATATGCTATTTATGCAATGCATTCAAGGGTTCGAAAGTTCAAATTTGTTGTAGACAAAAAGGAACACACGTTATCATTAAGAAACAATTGTTCAGTACATCAAAGCCTCATGGGCAAAAATTACAAAGTAAACTAATCCCAAAAGACACTGTGCATCCTCTTTGGAGCTATGTAAGTGTTGAGAGTCTTTTCCTCGTGTAGTAGGCGGGTAAGCTCCAAGACCTTCTTCTCACTGGCATGCAGACTGGCTTCAAGAGAATTCCGTTCTTCCTTAAGCTGGGTCCAGCTCTTCTGCATTTCTTCCCAGGATGTAGGCATGTCAGGATGTTGAATGGTGTAGGGCACCTCTCCTTCCAAAACTGGCTCTTTGATCATAGGGAGAACATGAGGATATGGCATCACCAGCTTCTGGGAGCGGGCTCATACCCACTTGAGATAAGGCTCCAACGAGATGGAGTTCCTGTGCCCCAGTGTCTTTTTGTCTACCTTGTTGGGCATCCTCCAAGCTCTGATAAACCTCTGGCGAAGTCCTTGTGCATCATTGTCGAAGTCAAAAACTATGTCAGGAAGCAACATGTCATGAGGGCCATCCCTTCGAGCGTATCCAAACTGCCTCAAAGCCAGACAGGGGTTATAAGTAATACCTCCTCTTATTCCAAGTAAAGGAACATTAGGAAACTCCCCGCAACGATCAATGATAGTGACGTCTTCTCTGGACCGAGAACACCAATGTATATCAGCATGCGTAAGAGTCATCAATCGTTGTGACCATCTCAAACCCCGCTCGTTCTTCAAAACTGATTGTGGAAGGTGCGAAATAAACCACCTTCCCAGGAGAGGAGTGCAGCACATAAGAACACCTCTTTTTCTCATGGTTCGAGTGTAACATGAGTGAAGGATGTCCCCAAGCAACGTAGGTATAGGATTCCTGGACATGAAGATCTTGACAGCATTGATATCTATAAGCTGATCGGGATTCAGGAACAACACCAACCCATAGACAAGGAGAGCCACAACTTCCTCAAAGGCTTGTAGGTCAAGGGAGTTCCAACATTCTTGTGCTTTCTCAAACAGAAACTTGGCCAAGAACCCTTTGATACCACTTCTAACTTCCCAATGTCCCTTAATGTCAGATGGTTGTAGGCGTAATGCTTTAGCAACCTCTTCAAGTTTGGGTTCCCTTTCCGTACCGTTATAGGGTAGTTGACTAAGGATAGGGATCTTCAGAAGCTGGGAGAACTCTTCCAATGTAGGCACCAGTTGATAATCCAGGAAAGTAAAACAGTGGTGCAGAGGGTCAAAGAACTAGAAGAGCACCTTTATCATATCTTCCTCAATGTTGGTGTTGACCAAACTGATGAGTCTTCCATGTTTCTCACTGAAAGAAGAGCTCTCGGGAATCCTGGATGTAAGCTCCTTAAGCCGAGGAGGGAACCTTACGAGGTTGATCTGAATTGTCTTTCTGCGGATAGTTTCCATGTCCTACAAAACAAGAACAGAGATGAAGATTCGAACCCCTGAAATGGTTAGTAGATGCATATGATGTTGTATGATGTTATGATGCTATGATAAAAACACACCACAAGTATCCACAAAAAGAAAACATGGTAAGGCACACAAGTCACACAAGACAGCCCTTAGATTTCAGGCCAGCATGGGGTCTAGGTATTACCCTCTTGAGGTTGGTGGGCTCAAAACCTGTCCTATCAAAAGTAATCGGGTTCTAAGGATCTCAATATCATTGGATTGTTTTATGTGTTCATTGTTTCGATTTAGCCACTGAACTGGCGATCAAAATATTCCAATAAAACAACCCTCAATGAGTGTAGTATCGAGTATCAACCAACTTCGGACTACACCAAAGTCAGTTATCTCACTACCCTAAAGAGGCCAGATTGGTTCAATTAAGGTTCCTAAGGTCAGTTGATGCTTCACGACACCACACGGCGGCCCCGTACTCTCCTTGACTTGACTCAAGGGTTACCGGTGCTCACCAAAGTGCCACATCAACGTAGCAGACTGCTTCAACCATGTCGGTATACCCCGCACAGTTCCCTCACAGTCTTGTTGCTACTTTCTAAGAGGTATCCCCCAGATCCGGGTTAGGATCTATAGAACTCCCAAGACAGGCCCAATAATATTAAAGCACACAAATCAGGCAATTGAAAACATAAGTATAATCTATCCTAAGGTACACCTCACTTTAAAATGTCCCCAGCAGAGTCGCCAGTTCTGTGATCGGTGGAAATAGAACTGACTGTTTTTAAGCTGGATCGCGAAATGTCGCGGAAGCAAGAGTCGCCACCGTCTTTTATTTTCTCCAACAAGGAAAGGACAAAAGCACAGCAAAATTCCTTTTGAGAACGTTTCTCGGTTCGGGAGGTAATCCATGGTTATCCATGGGCTCTTAGATACTTGCTCTTATGTTTTCAAAATGTTTGCTTTTCAAATGTGAGTGGGTTTTGAAAAAGTTTCTTTGAAAGATTTCTGAATAACTCTTGTATCTGTCCTCAAGAGTGTTTGAAAATTTTGTTTTTGAAAGCTTTTGAAAGTGTCAGTGTGAAAAGTTTTTTTGATTTGTTTTTGAAGAGAGCAAGTATCCATGAGTCATCTACCTACCCTAAGGAATTAGGTTGTGTAAAAGTCCTTAAGGTAGTGCCATCCCACCATTGAGAGGTAGGTAGCACCACCGTTGGAGGCGTTCGGGTCAATTCGATTGTAGGGACAGTGTGGTCACCGAAGCAACAGTAGGACACCTTAGAAGTAACCCTAATGTCCTAGATCCTTTTTAATCCGAGGCGACCGTTTCGAGCAACTGGATCTTAGACATAAGAGCGACCGCTAAAACATCCTATACTTGACGACCACGTTTCGAAGGCAACGATTGAGGCGTACCCTAGAAGTGGTGTGTGTATTGTGTGTTGCTTTCACGTTGTATTTTATCTTTGATCATGGCATTGTGAGCTACGCGTTATTTTTAATTATCATACATTCTTTCATGCGAGTTTAGCAGTTAGGAGTGCGGAAAATTAAATACAGAAAGATAAAAGCTATGCTATTACAAGGCGCGGGTCTATACATCGCCAAAATACAAAGACTCGTTTTTGATAAAGATGCGGAAAGTAAAAAAAGCAATAAACCTAATTACTATTACATCCTTGAACAGTTACATAATAATCAATAAGAAAAATAAGAATAACGTGCGAAAGGATAAATTAAACTGAACGTCCGAGGGTGTTGGACCCTTTTGAGAAATTAAATTAAATTAAGGCCTAATTAATTATTTAATTAAGGAAAAGAAAGTGTGTTTTTTATGTTTTTGTATTTAATGAAATAAAGAAAATAAAATCAAGAGAAAACCCTAATTCTAAGTCTATTTTAATTATTAAGAAAATATTAAAGTTAACCTAATTTAGGCTAATTAATTAATTTGCATGTTATTTACAAAAAATAATAATAATAATAAATAATGATGAAAATAATTAATTAAGAAAAAGATAAAAAAAGGTCAAAACCTAATTCTATATGATTTTTATTTAAGAAAAAAGATTGAATTTTAACCCTAAATTAACCTAGATTAGTTATTATAGTTTATTTACAAAAATAAATTAGTGAGGAAATTAATAAATAATTAAATATATTTTGTATTTTGATTTTCTGTTTTTATTATGGAAAATTATTTGTGGTGAATTAATTAGAATTAAAACAATTAAAAGCATTAGAAAAGAAAAATAAAATTATGCAAACCAAGGGGGGGGGGGTGTCAGGCCCATATGGAGGTTAATTGTGAAGAATTCTGGCCCATTGAAGACCAAGCCTGGTTGACTTTTCAGGTTGTGTGCACGCTCATTGACTGGACCATATGATGGACTTCATTCTGTGGCCATTGGATTGTTGATCAAGACCATCTGGCAAGCTACGCGTGAGGCTCATGGTAGGACGTTGGATGAGGCGCTGCATTAGAATACGTTAGAACAAAAAATATCAATTATGTGGGGGGACCTGGGAATCGAACCCAGGTCCCAATGCTTGCAAGACACATCCTCCACCATCTGAACTATAAAGCGCGCTTGTATATATATTGATAAACAAATATTATATATGAAAAAACAATAACTATGCTGGGAGCTCAAAAACGCGCGCCATATTTAAACTCTCCAATCACAGGATGCCACGCCACTCTTCGTCTTCGTTTACCTGCAATAACATGAACAAGATAGCGGGGGTTTTAAACCCCCACTAACTATAATAGTGAAAAATAGCGAATAGAAGAGGAGACAATATAAAAAGGGCGCGATAGGCTGGTTGAATTCGTCTGGCCTTGACGAATTCAACCATGGTCATGACATAGTCCAATTTTTCCTGATGCCTAAAGCCCTAATTGCAAGCTTCAGAAACCCTAGATGTCGTTCATGGTGTATTTTGATTAAGGCAGCGTTAGCTCAATTAGACTATACTAATCGCTTCAGAAGGTCCCTATTAGCATAAATCAAACAAGAAAACAGATTAAAAGCACGTGAAACATGATATGCAGGTTTGAAAAATAGGGCAAACCGTGTGACTTAGTGGGGATGATTCTGATGGTGTTAAGCCTCGTTCTTGATTGTAATAGCTTTCTGGCAATGTCAGCAATGTATTGGAAACGATTTTAGGCCTTGAATTGTACTGCAAATAGGATTTCAGTTTTCAAGTTTTTCTTGAAATTTTGCAAATTGGTTCCGTGGTTGCAGCAGCTTTTACGTGTGTTCTTGAATAGGGTTAGCTTATGCCTTTGTATGTGAATGAATTTAGGTCAAGAATAAGCCCAAAAGTCCATGGCATTATGACTTGAATATTTGATTGCCTAATCATATCTTTTTCAATCTTTTCTTTCATGAAACCTTGCCAATCATGGATTTTTTTGCCTTGTTGATTGAGAAACGAGTTGCCAGCTTGCCCTAGTCATATTTGTTGCACAAAAAGATCTAAAAAGCATATCTTTGAATTTTCCTATAATTAAAACCAATTAAATGAATTAATATAAATATAAATTCAATTAATTAATTAAAAATAAGAAAATAAATTATTTTGAGCTTAATGGGTCGTGCATAGGTTTTGGGTAAAGATTCAAGAAAGAATTTGAGTCCCATTAGCAAAATTGAAGTGTTTTAGGCAAAGTTGACTTTTGAAAGTTCCCAAAATTTTCCCAATTTCTCCAATGCATATCTTGCTTAATTTTTAAGCTATGAACATGTTCTTTGACATTTTGGAAAGGTCTTGAAGTCCTCTAAACAATGCCTTTGGTCCCATGTCATTTTGATTTACCAATCTCAAGTTATGGTCTTTGACTTAAAGTGCCTTTTTGTTTACTTTTGAAAATGACCTATAATGTTGAAATTGATAACTTTTTGTGAGAGCATTTCTTGGACTTGGAGTGTGAAGATGAGTTGTAGGAAATGTCATTTCCTTCAAAATGAGATTTGTATGGGATTTTTCTGATAAACCATGAAAAAGTTATGCCTTAGTCAATTTGCAGTTGACTTTTCATCTGTCCAAAAATAGAAACTTTTTGCATCTTGAGACTTTTTGAGCCATGCTTGTGGAATCATGATCAAGAATTGATCAAATGATGATTGTGGCTTCAAAATAAGATGTTGACCAAAAATTTTGATTTTTGACTGTCAAATGACCATTTTACCCCTACAGTTGACTGTGAAGCAATTAGGGTTTTTGACTGTGCAATTTGGTGCTGTGAGTCTTGAAACTTGACATATGGATGATTGACAATGGATATAGGCATATGGGACTTGATTGGACCCTTAGAAACCTCAATTTCTTTGCCAGAACCAAAACCCTAATTTTGACTGTGTTAGGAGGCAATTGGATTGTGCAACCCTTGAGGGATTTTGAAGCTTGATCTTGACAAATCTTGAAGGATATGGGAGGGCAATTTTTGGGGTACAACACTTAGAAAACCCTAATTCAAGACAAAACAATGTATGTAAATCAATACACTTGCACACTTACACCCTTAGGGTAAACCCACTTTGTTGCCTTATGAAAATGGTCATAATACGCATGTAAGATGTCTTGGCAAAAACAAACAAAAATACAATATCTTAGTGCCTCGATGACGCTACAAATGTTTCCTTAAAAATGATCTTAGTCCCTCAAAGAAAATGCTAAGATATCTTACAACATTGCTATACATGACTATACAATGATCCTTTCCCATCCCTTTTACATCCAAAGATAAGGTTTCTTACCAAATCAATGGTAGGATAACAATGTCAAAGGAAGGAGGAAATAAACATGAAAGACTTTTGAGTAGGTAGAATGTTCCTAGTTGCTTGCTCATTTTCAAACTAAAAACATCCTTGCTATTTTCAAAACAAACACCAACACTTTCAAAACACCTTTAAAACTTGAAACATTTGCAAAAGATCAACACTTTGTATATATTCTTACGAACGAGAATTATTACAAAGTTTGCCTAAACGTTTGCGCCTTTTCAAAATACTTTTAAAAACCACACAAAGCACATTCTTAAACAAAAACAAGTGATCTAGCAAGAAACTAAGAGCCCGTAGATAACTACGAGTGAAAAAGGTGATAATACCTTCCCTTTTCATAATCTGCCCCCCGAACTATAGAAAACATCTCAAAGGTCTTTTTTGTTCTTTTCAACCTTTCCTTTTGGATAAAAGAAAAGTCGGTGGCGACTCTTTCTAACCGGAACATTTGCGATAAAACGCAAAACAACCAAGTCAGTTCTCCCACTGTGTTACAATATGCATGTCATTTTATAGGGGAATTCAAAGGTCTTCTTTCCATAAAAAATGGTCGACCTCCCGCCATATGAGTTTGATTCAGATGCTGTCAAAGAATCCACCATACATACGTTCGCTTACTAGATTCTGACTATTGATGTGTCCGAGTTGAAGAGGTTGAGTTCTTATCTGAAGGGTGATATTCTAAATAATTTCAATAGGGATTATGGAAATTTTTTAATAATCCCCAATACCTCAGTTGACCCAATGGCTTTGATCACTCTTTTCCAGTTTTATGACAAGGAATTGTGGTGTTTTACTTTTCAAGATTATCAACTGGTTCCCACGCTAGAAGAATACTCATGTCTTCTTAATATCAAATTGGCCAATGAAGTTACTTTTGTCCAGGTGCCTAAGAAGTTGAAGCTCGATGTTATTGCTGAAACCCTTCATTTAAGTTGGAAAGAGTTGAAAGACAATTGGAAATCAAGTAAAGATGCTACGGGATTTTATTTGGATTTCTTAGTGAAGAAAGCTTAAGACTGGGAAAATAGAGTAAATTGGAGTGACTTTAACCTTTTGTTTGCTCTCATGATATATGGAATTTTTCCCTTTCCTCATAAGAGAAACTTTGTGGATTTTGCGGCTATCTGTGTTTTTAGGAATAAGAACCCAGTACCGACGCTTTTGGTAGATACTATTTACACTATTCACTACAGACATGGAAAAGGAGGTAATGTTAGCTTGTATCATTCGATGTTGTATCAGTGATTTAAGTTGCATTTACTAGTAAGTGGCCCTTTCATGGTCACAAGGCTTTCTCTCCAATGGTCGTCAAGGCTTGTAAACCTCACATCATTCGATACCCGATGAAATTATGTCACATGGGAGGTTAGAAGTATCATCACTAGCTGCGAAGATTTCCCTAATGTCCCCTTCATGGGAACTAAGGGGTGTATCAACTATAACCCTGTGCTTGCTTACCGCCATTTGGGATATGCAATGGATGGACCACCGAAAGGTGAAGAAGTGATTGAATCAGTGTACTTTGTTAGAGGAGGTAATCCTGAGATGTTAAAAAGAATGACAAATGCTTGGAAGGGAATTCACAAGAAGGATAGAGCCACTTTGAGCAAGAAGGTTCCTATTGTTAGGGTTCCTTACATGGAATGGATTAAAGACAAGGTTAAGACTCTACAGTTGCCATTTGCAAGATCAACTCCTTTATATGAGAAACCTCATGTTGTTTTGAGTGGCACTATGCCTACCGATATTTTCACCCAAGTTCATGTCGAGAACATTCGACTTCGTGCAAAGGATCGTGAGGCAGGGTTGAAATTCTATTGGGTAGATCAAGAGAAGGTTGAATTAGCTCGTAAACTCAAAGAAGTTCAAGGGGAAACTTCTGATATAACAAGGTTTAGGAAGAGGTCTCATGCTGAAATGGAATAAGAGTTGAGTAGGAAACAACGAGAGTGCTAGAAACTTCAGGCATCTGAGAGTAGCTACAAGAAGAAGATTAAAAACCTGGAAAAACAGCTCAAAGCCAAGGATGCTCAAATTAGGAAGGAGGTAGCCCAAAGACGTGCTGTGGAGGATCAGTTCTGAGGAAGTGAAATACTTTCATCCCAACTTTTGAAGGAAAAAGCCAGACTCAAATTATATTGTCAACACCTTGAAGCATGCCTTGTTCCGGAGATTTAGTCTTACTGTTTATCTTTGATGTGTTGGTCACCCTAAGGATTGTTGGAGGGGACCATTTTTATTTTTGGTACTCAATTTTTTGTTATGTCCGCTTTGAAACATGTGTTGTTGATTAGTGTCACACTATTAATTATATGAAATCACTTGAACATCATCTCTTGCTTGTGAATGAATGAAGTAATGTTTCGTCGTTATTCCTTTTTATTTGATTGTACATTTATATTAAATCTGGTTGCACGCCACGATTGATGGTTAATAAGACTCTTGAATACCTGGAAATAACAAACATATCATGCATGTCATGCACCTCATACATTACAGGTCATCTCAGGACGACATTCTTATCTTGATTTTGCTTTTCTTATCCAGAATTCAAGACGACTACTCATCGATGTTCCACCAGAAACAATTTGCCAAGATAGATAGAACAGATCCAAGATGAACTCGCTGAAATGAGGACCCAGATGGCTACTCAAATGACCTAGTTCATGGAGGTCATCACTAATGTGAATCGTCGACAGGAGGAATTGGATGCCATTGTCAACAATCAACGCCGCTATCAAGTGGATGTTGGGAATCAAGGGCTCTATTAGGACATTTATGTAGAACTAGGGGATGTGCAAGACCAGCCCGTCTGGAATCTTCATGGGCCACCTGGAAATCCTTTTCTGTGCAACATAAACATGGGACAGTTTCCCCCGTCTCTGGGACCTCATCTTGTGGGGAACCGAAGATATAATCTGAATGGTGTAAGAAACTATCAAGAGCAAGACTATGATTTTGATCAGGATGAAGATCAGCTTCTTGTACGATGTTCTGAGCCAGAGGTTCAGATTGAGGACAGAAGGTATCGGTTATTGGAAGAACGGTTGAAAGAAGAGGAAGGGCAAGGAGTCCTTGGCATGGATTCTAATTATTTTGGACTAGTATCTGGGGTAAAGGTCCCCCCAAAGTTCAAACCACCGGTATTTGAAAAGTACAATGGTTCATCATGTCCCGTTACTCATGCAACTACTTATTTTTGAAAGATGTCGGTACATACCGAAGATCAGGGGCTTTTGATTCATTTCTTCTAGAATGATATTGCTCGAGCTTTTGTCAAACATTATTAGTATAATATGGATATGGCGCCTAATCGCACTCAATTACATAATTTATCACAAGGGCCAAAAGAATCTTTCAAAGAATACGCCCATAAATGGCATGAGTTGGTTGCGAGTGTTCAACCTCCACTCATGGAGCGAGAACTCATTGATATGTTTATGAGTACCTTGCAAGGGTCGTTTTATGATCACATGATAGGAAGTGCTTCAGCAGGATTTGCATATTTGGTTATGGCTGGTGAAAAATTGAGGTGGGTTTGAAATTGGGAAAAATTCAAACTGGTGGTTCCAGTGGCTCATCAGGGGGTGGTAAGAAACCATTCAATGCTTACCCTAATAAAAGGGAAGGTGACGCAAGTGCGGTTTACTCTTATAGAGGAATAGGATAATCTTCAAGACCAACAAGTCAATGTTGTCTCTAATCATGTTAATGCTCATCCACAGAAGAGACAAAATCTAGCGCCCCAACAACAAAGACAGCAAGATGCTCCCTGTCAGTATAATAATCAACAACATAGACAGTCGAGAAGATTCGATCCCTCACCGGTATCTCTTACCAAAGCACTCCACCATTTGCTCAGTTTGAAGTTGATTAGTTTGAGAAATATGCTAACACCCACCGAAGACTTCCTGCTAATTATGATGTTAACCCAAGATGTGAATTTCATTCTGGCGGAATTGGTCATTCTACTGACAAATGTTTTGCATTAAAGTGCAAAGTACAAGACTTGTTGGATGCCAAGGCAATTGAGTTTACTCCAGTGACTGGTCCGAATGTTGTCCAAAACCCAATGCCTAGGCATGGAGGGGCTGTTGTTAATATGATTGATGATAATGGAGAAATGTTGAATTTAGTTATGGATATGGAACAGGTGACTACTTTGTTGTTATATGTTAAAATATATTTGCTCGAAAATTCTATTTTTCCTGGATGTGTTACTGACTGTGTCAAATGTAAAGAACATCCAGAGGGTTGTGGTAATTTGAAGGCCGACATCCAGTTCATGATGGATGAAGGTTCCCTACAGTTTGATAGAAAACCAAAAATCTGAAAGGTTACCAAAGAAGATGTTGATGTGATATATATTCTTTACACCAATGTGCATATTCCTATCCCATCTAGGGCACCTCCTTTGATGATTATGGTACCTTGTCCCATGCCGTATACTATTGAGAAGGCCATCCCATGGCATTATGGTGCTGATGTTTATTACCATGGGGTAAAGCAAGAGATAAATCCTCGTCCCTCTGAGGAAGAATTTACTGAAGACAGTGAAGGGGATCTTCATAATTTCTCTGGCGTGGGTCGAATGACTAGAAGCAGAAGAGTGTTTGGTCCTTCTGTGATCGGTGGATTTAGAACTGACTGTTTTACGCTGGTTCGCGAAATGTCGCGAAAGCAAGAGTCGCCACCGTCTTTTATTTTCTCCAACATGGACAGGACAAAAGCACAGCAAAATTCCTTATGAGATAGTTTCTCGGTTCGGGAGGTAGATTTATAGAAAGGGAAGGTGTTAGCACCCTTTCTATCCATGGTTATCCATGGGCTCTTAGATACTTGCTCATTGTGTTTTCAAAAGTGTTTGCTTTTCAAGTGTGAGTGGGTTTGAAAAAGTTTCTTTGAAAGATTTCAGAATAACTCTTGTATCAGTCCTCAAGAGTGTTTGAAAAATTGTTTTGAAAGCTTTTTGAAAGGTGTCAGTGTTAAAAGAGTTTTGTTTGTTTTTGAATAGAGCAAGTATCTACGAGTCATCTACCTACCCTAAGGAATTAAGCTGTGTAGAAGTCCTTAAGGTAGTGCCATCCCACCATTGAGAGGTAGGTAGCACCACCGTTGGAGGTGTTCGGGTCAATTCGAGCGTTAGGGACAATGTGGTCACCAGAGCAATAGTAGGATACCTTAGAAGCTACCCTTATGTCCTTGATCCTTTTTTTATTCCGAGGCAACCGTTTCGAGGCAACTATATCATGGACATAAGGACTTACTAAAACGTCCTATACTCGACGACCACGTTTCGAAGGCAACAGGTGAGGCGTACCTTAGGAGTGGTGTGTGAATTTGTATGTTGTTTTCAGGTTTAGCAATTATCTTTGATCATGACATGGTGAGCTACGCATTGTTTTTAATTAGCCATACATTCTTTCATGCAATTAGAATTTAAAAGTGCGGAAATTTAAATGCGGAAAGATAAATCCTACGCTATTACAAGGCGCGGGTCTATACATCGCCAAATTACAAAGACCCGTTTGGTAAAAGATGCGGAAAGTAAAAGACCTAATTTCTTTTACAAGCCTTGAGCAGTTACATAATATTCGAAAAGAAAAAAAAGAATAACGTGCGAAAGAATAAAAGTTAGGACGTCTGAGGGTTTTAACCCTTTTGAAATTAAATTGAATTAAAAGCTAATTAATTATTTAATTAAGAAAAGAAATTGTTTTTTATGTTTTTTTGTATTTATGAAAATAAAGAATATTAAAATTAAAGTTAACCCTAATTCTAAGTCTATTTTAATTATTAAGAAAACATTAAAGTTTAACCTAATTTACTAATTAATTAATGTACATGTTTATTTACAAAAATAATAATTAATAAGAATAATAAATAATGAGAAAAATGATTTAATTAAGAAAAAGAATAAAATGTCAAAACCTAATTCTATGTATTTTATTTATTAAGAAAAAAGATTGGATTAAAACCTAAATTAACTAAATTAATTATTAGAGTTATTTACAAAAAATATCTTAATGGTGAATTTAATATTAATAAAAAAAGAAACATTTTTTTAGTTTCTGATTTATTATTGTGAAAATTATTTTATGGTAAAAAAGAAATAATTAAAACATTAAAAAGAATTAGAAAAGAAAATCAAATAAAAATTAAAAATGATGCAAACCATGGGGGGTATCAGGCCCAGAATGGAGGTTTTTTGAAGAAATCCTGGCCCATTAAGCCAAAGGCCTCGTTGACTTTCTGATTGGGTACATGCTGTTGACTGGAGTGTACTATGGATCTCTTTTTGTGGCCATTGGATGAGTGATTAAGGTCACTTGGAAAGCTACGCGTGAGGACGCATGATGAAGCTTTGAAGGAGGCGCTGCATATGAACATTGTGTGACAAAATAGAACAAATTATATGGGGGGACCTGGGGATCGAACCCAGGTCCCAGCGTTTACCAAGCCATATTCCCACCATCTGAGCCATTGCACACGTTTGGATATTTAATGGAAAACAATCATTATGTAAGAAAAACAATGTTAATGATATAAAAACAAAAAATTACGCGTGCGGTTTGAATCTTCCACTCACGCCTGGACACCTATGCTTCTTCTTCATCTTTTCCCTGTAAACATAAAGCAAATAGCGGGGGTTTTAAACCCCCACAAACTGCAACCTGTAAAAATAGCGAATAGAACATGCCTAAATATAAAAAGGGCGCGATTGCTTCATTGGATTCGTCTTGTTGTCACGAACGTGTTCATACAGGTTTGGTGGTCTAATTTTTCCATATATGAGAACCCCTAATTTGGAGCTTCTGAAACCCTAGGTTTCATCAATGGTGAATCTCGTTTCAAGCATTTTTAGAACAATTAAACTATGCCAAAAGTTTCAGAAGATCATTAGTAGCAAGAATCAACAATTAAAACATATGAATAATGCATGGAAATCAAAAATCGATTATGGACATATTCATGAAAAGGGTGATTCTGTTCTACCGATTCTTGGAGTATGGGGACTTGTTCTTGATTGCAATCGACTCCTAGCAATGTCAGGAACGTATTAGAATGCTTTTTATGCTTTGAAACGTGCTCTAACTATGAAATCAGTTTCACAATTTCTTTGGAATTTTGGCAACTTTGTTCTCTCTTTCTGAGCAGCTTTTCGTGTCCCCTTGCATTAGGTTTCCTTTAGCCTTTGTATGTGAAGCATTCTAGGTCAAAAACAAGCCCAAAGATCCATCCATTTATGTTTTGAATATTTGATTTTTATCACATCTTTTTAAATCTCTTTTCTATGCAAATCTTGCCAAATAGGGATGATCTTTTCCCCTTGAGATGATGCACGAAATCTTTTGCATATAATGAACATATTTGCTGCACAAAAAGGATTTAAAACCATTATTTGATATTTTTCTCATAATTAAATTTAATTAAATGAATTAATAAGAATAAAAATTCAATTAATTAATTAAAAATAAGAAAATAAATCCCTTTGAGCTTAATGGGTCGTGCATATGCTTTGGGTAATGATTCAAGAAAGAATTTGAGGCCCATTAGCAATTTTGAAGTGTTTTAGGCAAAGTTGACTTTTCAAAATTCCCAAATATTTCCCAACTTCTCCAAGGCATATCTTGCTCAATTTTGAAGCTATGATCATGTTCTTGGACATTTTGGAAAGGTCTTGAAGTCCTCTAACCAATGTCTTTGGTACCATGTCATTTTGATTTACCAATCTCAAGTTATGGTCTTTGACTTAAAGTTCCTTTTTGTTGACTTTTGAAAATGACCTATAATGTTGAAATTGATAACTTTTTGTGAGAGCATTTCTTGGACTTGAAGTGTGAAGATGATTTGTAGGAAATGTCATCCCCTTCAAAATGAGCTTTGGATGGAATTTTTCTGATAAACCCTGAAGAAGTTATGCCTTGGTCAATTTGCAGTTGACTTTTTCAACTGTCCAAAAATAGAAACTTTTGCATCTTGAGACTTTTTGAGCCATGTTTTGAGAATCATGATCAAGAATTGATCAAATGATGTTTTTGGCTTCAAAATAAGATGTTGACCAAATTTTTTGACTTTTGACTGTCAAATGACCATTTTGCCCCTGCAGTTGACTGTGGAGCAATTAGGGTTTTTGACTGTGCAATTTGATGTTGTGAGTCTTGAAACTTGGCATATGGATGCTTGACAATGTATGTAGGCATGTGGGACTTGATTGGACCCTTCAAAATCTCAATTTCTTTGCAAGAACCAAAACCCTAATTTTGACTGTGTTAGGAGGCAATTGGACTGTGCAATCCTTGAGAGATGTTGAATCATCTGGAGATTGATCCTGGCAATTCTTGAAGAATATGGGAGGGCCAATTTTGGGGTACAACAGTTGCCCCTGTTCAATTTTCTTAAACCTGAGGATATAGATTGGCTGGCGTGCCTTTCGTAATCCGAAGGTGGAAGATGATTGAACACTAGAGTGCCCAGAAATTTGCACTCACATAGTAGAGTATCAACAGTATGATAGCGGGAATGGGATTACAGATGACATTTGGAGACTGATGGATAGGAGGATGGGCTTATAGATGCCATCTGGATGTGACAGGACCTTGTCGGGAATGGGCTTATAGATGCCATTTGGAACTGATGGTAGGTGGATGGGCTATTAGATGCCATCTGGAGGTTGTCTGTTTGAATGGTAATTTTTGTAAGTTGAAAGAGGGAACCTGTGTAGGGTTGCCTGTTGATGAGCTCGTGCAAAACTGCATCTTTGAAAGAAGGAAACCTGCGTAGGGTTGACTGACGATGAGTCCGTATAAAACTGCATCTTTGAAGGAAGGGAACCTGTGTAGGGTTTACTGATAATGAGTCTGTATAAGACTGCATCTGAAATGGAGAAGGAACCTGTGTAGGGTTACTTTGACGACGAGTCCGTGTAAAATTGCATCTAGAACTTAGAAGGAAACCTGTGTAGGGTTTACTGATGACGAGTCCGTGTAAAACTATGTCTGGAGTTTGAGGAGGGAACCTGTGTAGGGTTACTTCGGGATAAGTTCGTGTAAAACTTCTGGAGGAACCGGGGTAAGGTCATCTTGAGATGAGTCCGTGTAAGACTTCTGGAGAAACCGGGGTAAGGTTACTGCAGGATAAGTTCGTGTAAAACTTCTTGATGAACCGGGGTAAGGTCATCTTGAGATGAGTCCGTGTAAGACTTCTGGAGAAACCGGGGTAAGGTTACTGTGAGATAAGTTCGTGTAAAACTTCTTGATGAACCGGCGTAAGGTCATCTTGAGATAAATCCGTGTAAGACTTCTGGAGAAATAAAAGGAACCGGTGTAGGGTTACTTTGTGATGGGTCCGTGCAAGACTTCGTCTGAAAATTGAGAAGGAATTAGTCGTCAATAGATACACCCTGGTAAGATACAGGAATCGGATCTTCGCACTCTTCAGACGTGCCCTGGCAAGATACAGGAATCGAGTCTGGAATTAGTCGTCAACAGATACACCCTGGCAAGATACAGGAATCGGATCTGGAATTGCGACAGTTGATAGTAATTATCTTTGTATTGACCTTTGTCCTGAAAAGACAAAACGTTAGTTGTATGCGATGTCATGATGTATGACATGTGTGATGTTCTCAAAATAAATGAGGTGGTATGTTCGTGATGCGTATGTGCATGCTATAATGTGTGAAGATATGATGTTCATGAATGTATTTTCTTCTAGGAAAATAAATCCTTGACGGGTGCCGGGAAGTTGAATCCTGGGCTGATGTTGAAGAGTAGATCTTCGTTTCCACTGGGGAGATTGTTGCAAGAATGAACCTGTAGGAGAAGATGACTCCGTTGGGGAATAAACTTGGAAAATAGATTACTCTGTGGGGAGTGAACTCTGTGGGGAGATAGAGATACTTTGCTGAGATGTTGATGATGACTCCGCTGGGGATAGGAAGACTTCGCCGGGGACGATCTTTCCGTGGTAATTAGCTGAGGATAATCCAGTTATATGCTCTGGTGGGGAATAACCTTGAATAAAGCCAGGGAGATGTGTTCGTGCTCTGCAGGGGATAAGCTTTCCAGAGTCTACTGGGGATAAGCTTTAAGACCTGCTGGGGATATGGATTCCACTCTCCTGGGGAGACTTTTGAGATTGGACTGGGGAATGGCTCCACTGGATATTCGGTATTCCATCGGGGAACAATCTTAGATCAAGACTGTCGGGGATGCTTGTTAAGAATGTTTGTATACTATGCTGAAGAATGTTGAGATCTTCTGGGGATACCCAACTTCCTTAAGGCTGACAGTATATTAACTCTGCTTGAGGAGAGTATCGTTGACTTGCTGGCTCACTCTCTGGGAAATTAAGATATCTTGGTTACATTCTTCAGCCGAACTTACCTTGGTACCTTGGTGGACAGAGCCATTTGCACTGTTTGGACAATTCTGATTGCCCCAACTTCTGTGGGAGAAAGTACCTGTAGAGGTGCTTGATGACTGCCGATTGACAAATTTTTTCTGGTAGGCAAGTGACGAGATACCGGGACATAGTCGTACGCTTAAATCCCTAATTTTTTCCTGGACCGCCCTTTCGGGTTTTCAGTCCACCGGGATACCCTTTTTTGCCCAAGCCGCCTTTTTAGGCTTTCGACTTGCCGGGTGTACAGATTTTTCATATTCATCTCTTATTTTTGCCCGAACCCCTTTTGGTTCGCCGGGAAGCCCTTATTTTTGCCTAGGTGTGTCAACCTAGCGGGTCTTTGATTATGCATAGTATTTTTTCGACTATGTCCGTGCTCTCAGAATATAGGGAGTTGCCCCTGTTATTGTGTTGCCATACCACCAGAAGATCTTCGTTTGATCGTCCAATGCCCCAGGTGATGGAAATTTGCCCCAAGATGGTTGGCCTTTTGAGAGATTCTCCGAATCTTGACTTAACTGCCCCAGATGACAGACAATGATCATGCCATGCCCCTTGATTGGAGGTGCTTTTGTTCATTAGATGTTCGTCGTGCGAACTCCTATGTTGTTCAAACAAAAAGTCATATGCAAACAATGTTATTTTAAAAATGCAAAGTTTATGTCTGTCTTGAAGTCTTTAAAAATGAAGTTTTCCATAAAACCAAGTGAGTTTTTTTTTTGTAAACTGTGATGTCAACTCGTTATTTTACCGCAATCCTTAAGGAGTCAGGATACCTTTCGCAACAGTATGCTTTCGAACTAACCCATGCTTCAGCTAGGACTTTTAAGGGTTATAACGTGGTTTGGTTCATGGTCTAAGAAACAAAGGATAAGGCTCAAATTATATTTGTACCCACCCGCTCTTTGTGATGTTCTTCAAACCTAAACTCAGCTAATCGTGCGTCAGACCTTGTTTGAGTCTTTGTCCTGATATTCCAATGATGGTTCGAATATTGACAGTTTATTTTGAATAGGCAGTCATTCTTTTTGGTTTTGGGTTTGTAGGACCTCTTTCTTTTTTGATTTTGTTATCCCTGTTTTTTTTGCCTGAACTGTTTCTTTTGGTGATTACAGTCAGCGGGATGCCCCAGTTTTGTAAGTCTCCTTCATAGGGTTTGACTTATTGGGCTTTTATTTTGAGAGATATAATGACTGCCTATCCTTATGATTATTCAGAACCATCATCGTCTTTTGTTTCAGAAGGACTTCTTTTGATGCCATTCGTTGTGCACCTGGATCAACTAAGAGAACTACCCTGCCCCAGGTTATGATTAAGGGTTTCAATTTTCGAAAAGAAAAACTCCTACTTCTTTGGCTCAGAGGGGTTGACGAGGGATCATCTTCCTTATTACTCCAGTTTTTAGGAATTGAAACAATGCCTGTACCTCATCAGCGGGGTCTGTTCAAAAGCATACTGTAGATTGTGGTATCGTTTTCGTCATCCTCCCTCAAGAGGCTTAGAATTTTAAAATCGAGAGTTGAACATAAAAAATAAAAGCAATTTTGGATATAGTGAACACAATTACTTCAAAACAAGACACGTGTAATGCATTAATGAAATAACCAAGTTTGACATGAAATAAAATGTTTGAACAATCAAAGAAAATTACAACTTGAACATTCGAATGAACAAAAAATTTCCAATCCTAGCCATGTTTTGGCAAGGGAGCAGTGGTCACATTGGGAGTCTCAGCAGGCTCGAATTCGATCTCCTTAGCGTCGATCATATTCTGGATCTTGTATTTTAGCGCCCAACAATCCTCAGTATCGTGCCCCGGGCTATCAGAATGATAAGCACACCTCGCTTCTGGGTTGTAGTTTGGAGAGGAGGTCTTGGGATTTGCAGGAGGGTTGATCACCGCAATCAGATTCATTTTCAACATGTGCTGCAATGCTTGTGATAATGGCATGTTGATGTTGGTGAATTGTCTTTTAGGCTCGTCCGGCCTTCGCTGATTTCCCTTTTGTGGTTGTCGGCGTGGTGCAGAACCAGAGATCATGACTGCCCCTGCATGTTGGTCACGACGACCCTTTTGACTGTATGCAGCATTAGACTCTTTCTTCCCCATGTAAGGCTTTTTGTGATCATCAGAAGGTGCGGCCTCTTGAATCTTCCCAGCCTTGATACCAGCCTCGATTCTTTCCCCGGTCAAGATCAAACCTGTAAACCCAGCAGAAGAATTCCCAATCAGATGGTTGAAGAAAGGTCCAGACAAGGTCCCCAAGAACATATCCACCAGCTCACGGTCAGTTAGAGGTGGTTGCACCCTTCCAGCAAGGTCTCTCCACTTTTGCGCATATTCTTTAAAACCTTCGCCTCCAACCATAGACATTCCCTGAAGCTGAGTGCGCGTGGGAGCAAGGTCGGAATTGTACTGGTACTGCTTGTAGAATGTAGTGGCCAAGTCCTCCCAGCTGCGGATGTTGGCTCCATTCAATTAATAAAACCAGTCGAGTTGAGTTCCTGACAGACTATCCTGAAAGAAGTGAATCCATAAATTCTTGTCAGCCGTGTAGGGCTGGATCCTCCTTATGTAAGACCTGAGATGCAGCTTAGGACAGGATGCCCCATCATACTTTGCAAAGGCAGGTGCCTTGAACTTGTGTGGAATCACAACCCCGGAAGACAGACCTAGATCTTCGAAGTCCAGGCCGGGCACCTTTTGTATCTCCATAACACTTAGCCGGTCTTCCAATTATTTATACCTGTCCTCAGCTGGAGGGTATTGCTCATCATTGAAATTGGTCTCGTTGTCGGAGACCACCGGACTGGGAACCTCTCCCTCTTGGGGACTGTCTTTCCCAACAGACGGGGTAGTGAACTCAACTTCATTTTGTGATCCATTCCCAGATTTGTGTCTAGGGTTGAACATCACAGTCCTCTTCTTCTTCTTCTTCGAGAGCAGAGTCTTCAAATCCTGTTGACCCTGGGCTAGACTCTTAATCAACTCCTGGAACTGGGCGTTCTGAGCCTGGAGGGCCTTGATGGATTGCTCAGTAGATGATTCAGGATTCATAATGAGACTGCTGAAATAAACAGCAAAGAAGGTAAGTGACCTGTAAACAGTGGTACCTGTAATGCAATGATGTGTATGTATGCATGCAATGTTTTCAAGGATCTCGCGGGGTAAACAGAGAAATTGGTTAGAATTTTGTAGCTTGATTGAAGGAACTTCATGTTGTTGAGATCCCTTCTTCAAGAGTCAAGGCTCACCATATCGAGTGGGTCATAGCCCCTGACTTAAGTCATCAACCTTGTCTAGAGGAAAATAAATCCCCTTTTGCCCCTTGCTGGACAGTTGATTCATCATGACCTGCATCACAAGCCCTTGAGATCCTTGAAATGGATTAGTCTTTATGCAGGATGTATGCAATGATATGATGTTATGCTATGCATGTAGTGATGTAAGTAACCCTGTTATGAGTCCAGATTAAGGACTGTAAACACACCCTGCAAGAAACTCATGTGTTAGATAACAAGCATGCAAATAGTCAAGTTGGAAGGCACACAAGTCACACAAGAGAGCCCTTAGAGTTTAGGCCAGCATGAAGTTTGGGGTACTACCCTCTTGAAGTTGGTGGGCTCAAAACCTGTCCTATCAGAAGTAACCGGGTTCTAAGGGTCCCAATATCATTGGATTGTTTTCTATGTTCATCGTTTCGATTTAGCCACTGAACTGGCGACCGAAATATTCCAAGAAAACAACCCTCAACTGAGTGTAGTATCGAGTATCAACCAACCTCGGACTGCACCAAAGTCAGTTATCTCACTACCCTAAAGAGGCCAAGATGGTTCAATTAAGGTTCCTACGGTCAGTTGATGCTTCACGACACCACGCGGCGGCCCCGTACTCTCCTTGACTGAACTCAAGGGTTACCGGTACACACCAAAGTGCCACATCAACGTAGCAGACTGCTTCAACCATGTCGGTATACCCCGCACAGTTCCCTCACAGCCTTGTTGCTACTCTCTAAGAAGGTATCCCCCCAGATCCGGGTTAGGATCTATAGAACTCCCAAGACAGTACCCACAATAATAAAGCAAACAATTCAGACAATTGAAAACACAAGTGATCTTAGTCCTAAGGTACACCTCACTTTAAAAGTCTCCCCAGCAGAGTCGCCAGTTCTGGTGATCGGTGGATTTAGAACTGACTGTTTTATGCTGGTTCGCGAAATGTCGCAGAAGCAAGAGTCGCCACCGTCTTTTATTTTCTCCAACATGGACAGGACAAAAGCACAGCAAAATTCCTTATGAGATAGTTTCCCGGTTCGGGAGGTAGATTTATAGAAAGGGAAGGTGTTAGCACCCTTTCTATCAATGGTTATCCATGGGCTCTTAGATACTTGCTCATTGTGTTTTCAAAAGTGTTTGCTTTTCAAGTGTGAGTGGGTTTGAAAAAGTTTCTTTGAAAGATTTCGGAATAACTCTTGTATCAGTCCTCAAGAGTGTTTGAAAAATTGTTTTGAAAGCTTTTTGAAAGGTGTCAGTGTGAAAAGAGTTTTGTTTGTTTTTGAATAGAGCAAGTATCTACGAGTCATCTACCTACCCTAAGGAATTAAGCTGTGTAGAAGTCCTTAAGGTAGTGCCATCCCACCGTTGAGAGGTAGGTAGCACCACCGTTGGAGGTGTTCGGGTCAATTCGAGCGTTAGGGACAATGTGGTCACCAGAGCAATAATAGGATACCTTAGAAGCTACCCTTATGTCCTTGATCCTTTTTTTATTCCGAGGCAACCGTTTCGAGGCAACTGGATCATAGACATAAGGACTTACTAAAACGTCATATACTCGACGACCACGTTTCGAAGGCAACAGGTGAGGCGTACCTTAGGAGTGGTGTGTGAATTTGTGTGTTGTTTTCAGGTTTAGCAATTATCTTTGATCATGACATGGTGAGCTACGCATTGTTTTTAATTAGCCATACATTCTTTCATGCAATTAGAATTTAAAAGTGCGGAAATTTAAATGCGGAAAGATAAATCCTACGCTATTACAAGGCGCGAGTCTATACATCGCCAAATTACAAAGACCCGTTTGGTAAAAGATGCGGAAAGTAAAAGACCTAATTTCTATTACAAGCCTTGAGCAGTTACATAATATTCGAAAAGAAAAAAAAGAATAACGTGCGAAAGAATAAAAGTTAGGACGTCCGAGGGTTTTAACCCTTTTGAAATTAAATTGAATTAAAAAGCTAATTAATTATTTAATTAAGAAAAGAAATTTTTTTTTTATGTTTTTTTGTATTTATGAAAATAAAGAATATTAAAATTAAAGTTAACCCTAATTCTAAGTCTATTTTAATTATTAAGAAAACATTAAAGTTTAACCTAATTTACTAATTAATTAATGTACATGTTTATTTACAAAAATAATAATTAATAAGAATAATAAATAATGAGAAAAATGATTTAATTAAGAAAAAGAATAAAATGTCAAAACCTAATTCTATGTATTTTATTTATTAAGAAAAAAGATTGAATTAAAACCTAAATTAACTAAATTAACTATTAGAGTTATTTACAAAAAATATCTTAATGGTGAATTTAATATTAATAAAAAAATAAACATTTTTTTAGTTTCTGATTTATTATTGTGAAAATTATTTTATGGTAAAAAAGAAATAATTAAAACATTAAAAAGAATTAGAAAATCAAATCAAATAAAAATTAAAAATGATGCAAACCATGGGGGGTGTCAGGCCCAGAATGGAGGTTTGTTGAAGAAATCCTGGCCCATTAAGCCAAAGGCCTCATTGACTTTCTGATTGGGTACATGCTGTTGACTGGAGTGTACTATGGATCTCGTTTTGTGGCCATTGGATGAGTGATTAAGGCCACTTGGCAAGCTACGCGTGAGGACGCATGATGAAGCTTTGAAGGAGGCGCTGCATATGAACATTGTGTGACAAAATAGAACAAATTATATGGGAGGACTTGGGGATCGAACCCAGGTCCCAGCGTTTACCAAGCCATATTCCCACCATCTGAGCCATTGCACGCGTTTGGATATTTAATGGAAAACAATCATTATGTAAGAAAAACAATGTTAATGATATAAAAACAAAAAATTACGCGTGCGGTTTGAATCTTCCACTCACGCCTGGACACCTATGCTTCTTCTTCATCTTTTCCCTGTAAACATAAAGCAAATAGCGGGGGTTTTAAACCCCCACAAACTGCAACCTGTAAAAATAGCGAATAGAACATGCCTAAATATAAAAAGGGCGCGATTGCTTCATTGGATTCGTCTTGTTGTCACGAACGTGTTCATACAGGTTTGGTGGTCTAATTTTTCCATATATGAGAACCCCTAATTTGGAGCTTCTGAAACCCTAGGTTTCATCAATGGTGAATCTCGTTTCAAGCATTTTTAGAACAATTAAACTATGCCAAAAGTTTCAGAAGATCATTAGTAGCAAGAATCAACAATTAAAACATATGAATAATGCATGGAAATCAAAAATCGATTATGGACATATTCATGAAAAGGGTGATTATGTTCTACCGATTCTTGGAGTATGGGGACTTGTTCTTGATTGCATCGACTTCTAGCAATGTCAGGAACATATTAGAATGCTTTTTATGCTTTGAAACATGCTCTAACTATGAAATCAGTTTCACAATTTCTTTGGAATTTTGGCAACTTTGTTCTCTCTTTCTGAGCAGCTTTTCGTGTCCCCTTGCATTAGGTTTCCTTTAGCCTTTGTATGTGAAGCATTCTAGGTCAAAAACAAGCCCAAAGATCCATCCATTTATGTTTTGAATATTTGATTTTTATCACATCTTTTTCAATCTCTTTTCTATGCAAATCTTGCCAAATAGGGATGATCTTGTCCCCTTGAGATGATGCACGAAATCTTTTGCATATAATAAACATATTTGCTGCACAAAAAGGATTTAAAACCATTATTTGATATTTTTCTCATAATTAAATTTAATTAAATGAATTAATAAGAATATAAATTCAATTAATTAATTAAAAATAAGAAAATAAATCCCTTTGAGCTTAATGGGTCGTGCATATGCTTTGGGTACTGATTCAAGAAAGAATTTGAGGCCCATTAGCATTTTTGAAGTGTTTTAGGCAAAGTTGACTTTTCAAAATTCCCAAAAATTTCCCAACTTCTCCAAGGCATATCTTGCTCAATTTTGAAGCTATGATCATGTTCTTGGACATTTTGAAAAGGTCTTGAAGTCCTCTAACCAATGAATTTGGTCCCATGTCATTTTGATTTACCAATCTCAAGTTATGGTCTTTGACATAAAGTGCCTTTTTGTTGACTTTTGAAAATGACCTATAATGTTGAAATTGATAACTTTTTGTGAGAGCATTTATTGGACTTGAAGTGTGAAGATGAGTTGTAGGAAATTTCATCCCCTTAAAAATGATCTTTGGATGGAATTTTTCTGATAAACCATGAAGAAGTTATGCCTTGGTCAATTTGCAGTTGACCTTTTCAACTGTCCAAAAATAGAAACTTTTGCATCTTGAGACTTTTTGAGCCATGTTTTGAGAATCATGATCAATAATTGATCAAATGATGTTTGTGGCTTCAAAATAAGATGTTGACCAAAAATTTTGACTTTTGACTGTCAAATGACCATTTTGCCCCTACAGTTGACTGTGAAGCAATTAGGGTTTTTGACTGTGCAATTTGATGTTGTGAGTCTTGAAACTTGGCATATGGATGCTTGACAATGTATGTAGGCATGTGGGACTTGATTGGATCCTTTAAAATCTAAATTTATTTGCAAGAACCAAAACCCTAATTTTGATTGTGTTAGGAGGCAATTGGACTGTGCAATCCTTGAGAGATTTTGAATCATCTGGAGATTGATCCTGGCAATTCTTGAAGAATATGGGAGGGCCAATTTTGGGGTACAACACCTTCCAATATACAAGATGCGACGGATGCCTCTGCAAGATAAAAAGTCAAACACCAGGTGATGATTGGTAATCCGAGGGTTACACCAGCCAATATAACTCGGCCAAGTCCAGTGCCAGAAGCTTCTTCAGTTCCTAATGAAGTTGAGGAGTTAATGTTAATTTTTAGGAAGAGCGATTATAGCATAATTGATCAGTTAAGTCATACCCCTTCTAAGATGTCTATCTTGTATTTGTTGTCTATGCAGAACCTCACAGAAATGCTTTGATGAAGTTGTTGAAGAATGTGTTCGTGCCACGTGAGATAGCAGTCAATCAGTTCGAGAATTTTTGTGCTAATGTATCTATTGGGAATGGTCTGGGCTTTATAGATTTTGACCTGCCTCCAGATAGGCGAGACCATAACAAGGTGTTACGTATTTCTATGGAGTGTAGAGGAACTACTTTTACACGGGTATTGGTGAACACGGGGTCATCTTTGAATGTATTTCCTAAATCAGCATTGATGAAAATTTATTATTCTGGACTTGAACTGCATCCTAGTGACTTGATGGTGATGGCATTTGAAGGGTCCCGGAGATCAGTATTTGGGGAGGTGGAATTACCTATTAAGGTTGGTCCTCGCACCTTCACTGCTACCTTTTTTGTGATGGATATACAGCCAGCATATTGTTGTTTGTTGGGGCGGTCGTGGATTCATAAAGCAGGGGCAGTCACTTCTACTCTTCATCAAAAACTCAAATATCTTACGGATGGAAAAGTGATAACTGTTTGCAGAAAAGAAGAGTATAGTGTGATTCATTTGACGTTGTTCTGCTATGTTGAGGTTGAAGGCGAGATACATGAGACTCCTTTCCAAGCGTTTAAGACGGTTCATACGGTCAATATTCCTCCTCCAATACAGAAAAGAAAGCCAGAAATGGCTATTTCTTCTCTCAGGGATGCTAGAGCTGTGGTGGAGAACGCTAACCCTGAAGGTTGGGGTCAGGTGCTGGATGTTATCCCTAAGCTCAACAAATTCGGTATCAGTTTCAGTCCAGGTCAGTAGACTACAACTCCTAGAGCATCCGGTTTATCTACTCATGTGAAGTTTTCCCATCCTAGTGTTGCTCAAGAAGGATACACCAATGCGATCGATGACGATAGGGTTGATGGCTACAATATTGAAGATTGGATTCATCCAAGTATTCCAGACCAAGCACTCAACAATTGGACTTCTGTGGATGTTATCCAAGTTTCAAGCGCTGAGGAGTAATTTTCCTATTTTCTTTTATTATCATATCATAATTCCTGCGCTCTGCCCAAGGCGTAGTGAAGCATTTGTGTAGGGCCACCATGTTTATTTTCAAAAAAAATTGTCATGAATAAAGGTAGTTTTTGCATTCAAATATTTTGTTCCATTTCTTTCTTTTACTTTTCTTCAAATGGCGATTGTTTCCCTTTTCACACATTGTCACTAAAACACCAAAATATCATTTATGCAGATGCACTTCCACTATGGATTATATTGATAACGACTCTACTATCGCTCACTATGACTTTGATAATCCGATCTACCAAGTTGAGGAGGAGGCATATGAGGATTGTGATCTTCCTAAGGAATTATCAAGGTTGTTAAAACAAGAAAGTAAGGTTATCCATCCGAATCAAGAGTCAATCGAGGTGGTGAATATTAGCATAAAAGAGGTAAGAAGAGAGGTCAAGATATGGGTAGATCTCAGAGAAAGTATGAAGGTCAGATTAATTGAGCTACTTCGTGAATATTCTGATATCTTCGCTTGGTCTTATGAAGACATGTCAGGGTTGAATACAGATATTGTGGTACATCGACTACCGCTCAAGGAAGGTTTATCTCCTGTCAAGCAAAAGCTCTGAAGAACTCATCCTGAGATGTCCAAGAAGATTAAAGAAGAAGTTCAAAAACAGTTGGATGCAAATTTCTTAAAAGTCATCAATTATCCTCCATGGATTGCAAATATTGTGCCTGTGCCTAAGATAGATGGTAAGGTCAGGATGTACATGGATTATAGGGACTTGAACAGAGTCAACCATAAGGATGATTTTCCTCTTCCCCATATTGATGTGCTAGTAGATAATACTGCTCACTCTAAAGTGTTTTCCTTCATGGAAGGTTTTTCGGGTTACATAAAATTAAGATGGCACCGAAGGATATGGAGAAGACAACATTTATCACGCCTTGGGGAACCTTTAGCTATAAGGTGATGTCGTTTGGTTTGAAAAATGTTGGGGAAACGTATCAGCGTTCCATGATTTCTCTCTTTCATGATATGATTCACAAGGAGATTGAGGTCTATGTGGACGATATGATTGCTAAGTCTGAGACGGGAGAGGAGCATCTTATTCACCTAGAGAAGCTGTTTGAGAGACTGAGGCAATTCCTGTTGAGGATGAATAAGTTCACCTTTGGGGCGAGATCTGGCAAGTTGTTGGGTTTTATTGTAAGTGAAAAAGGTATTGAGGTTGACCATGCTAAAGTGAAGGAAATACAAGAAATGCCCGAACTGAAAATAGAAAAGGAAGTCTGTGGTTTCTTGGGGAGGTTAAATTACATTTCTAGATTTATTTCTCATCTCACAGCCACGTGTGAACCTTTGTTCATATTGTTAAAGAAAAATCAGACGATAAAATGGAATGAAGATTGTCAAAATGCATTCGACAAAATAAAAGAGTATTTACAGGAACCTCTGATACTCATGCCACTGGTGGAAGGGAAGCCATTAATCATGTACTTAATTGTGTTAGAAAATTCCATGGGTTGTGTCCCCGGTCAGCATGACAAGATGGGAAAGAGGGAGAAAGCCATTTATTACTTGAGTAATAAGTTTACAGAGTGCGAGTCAAGGTACTCATTGCTGGAAAAAACTTGTTGTGCACCTGCTTGGGCCACCAGACACTTAAGACAATACATGTTGACCCACACAACCTACTTGATATCCAAAATGGATCCAATCAAGTACATTTTTGAGAATCCAACTCTCACAGGCAAGGTATCCCGTTGGCAGATGATACTCACTGAATATGATATTCAGTACACTATGCAAAAGGCAATCAAAGGTAGTATATTGGCTGATCATCTTGCTCATCAGCCCATGGACGATTATGAACCGATGAAATTTGATTTCCCAGATGAGGAAATAGTGTATGTTCGGGATTGTAATATGTCAAGCCCAGATGAGGGACCCGAGCCAGGACCGCGTTGGACGCTTGTGTTCGAAGATGCTTCCAATGCTATGGGCAACGGTGTTAAAGTTATTATCACCTCTCCTGAGGGATTCCACATTCCTTTCACAGCTCATATTTGTTTTGATTGTACTAACAATATGGTCGAATAAGAAGCTTGCATTTATGGTATTGAAGTGCCGATCGAATTGAGAATCAAATATTTGAAATTTTACAGGGATTCCAATCTTGTGGTCAGCCAGATTAATGGAGATTGGGAGACTCGGCATCAGAACCTAATTCCCTATCGTGAGTATGTTATGAAGTTGATTCCATACTTCGAAGAGATCATGTTTGAACACATTTCCAGAGAAGAAAACAATCTAGCTGATGCACTGGAAACTTTGTCCCCTCCATGTTCAAAGTTAAGTGGGCTAACGAAGCACCTTCCATCACCATCAGAAGGTTGGATGTGCCAGCTTTTTGTTTTGAAGCCAATTTGGAATTAGATAGTAACCCATGGTTTTATGATATTAAGAGATATCTTTAAACGCAAGAATACCCTGAAGAGGCATCTGTCACAGACAATAAGTTCTTGAGAAGATTTTTGGCCAAATTCTTTCTCAGTGGTGGTGTGTTGTATAAAAGGCATCATGATGGTTTACTGCTCAAATGTGTTGACAAGAGAGGAGCATCTAGAATCATTAAAGAGATACATGAGGGTGACTTTGACTCACTCCAGTGGGCATACCATGGCCAAAAAGATTCTATTAGCTGGTTATTATTGGTCCACAATGGAAACGTACTGTTATAATTATGCACAGATTTGCCACAAATGTCAAGTCTATGCTGATAAAGTACATGTGCCGCCTGTAGCACTGAATGTCTTGACTTCCCCTTGGCCATTTGCAATATGGGGAATTGATATGATTGGAAAGATTGAACCGACTGCATCCAATGGACAGTGTTTTATTTTGGTTGCCATTGATTATTACACTAAATGGGTCGAAGTTGCATCTTATGCAAATGTCACCAGGAAAGTGGTAACTCGGTTCATTAAACATAATATTATCTGTCATTACAGAGTGCTTGAAAATATCATCACCGATAATGGGTCTAATTTGAACAACAAAATGATGAAGGAGCTTTATGAGTCCTTCGAAATCAAGCATCATAACTCTTCTCTGTATCGACCGGAGATGAATGGCATTGTTGAAGCGGCCAATAAGAATATTAAGAAGATTGTACAAAAGATGGTAGTAACCTATAAATATTGGCATGAGATTATGCCTTTCGCTTTACATTGTTATCGTACCACTATGCGTACTTCGACTGGGGTAACCCCATTTTCTCTGGTTTATGGCATGGAAGCAGTGTTGCCTGTGGAAGTCTAAATTCCTTCTCTTAGGGTCATGAGGGATGTTGAGCTTGATGAAAGTGAATGGATACAGAATCAGATGGATCAGTTAGAACTTATTGACGAGAAGAGGTTGACGGATGTATGTCATGGTCAGGTATATCAGCAAAGGATGAGGAATGCTTTTGACAAGAGGGTACGACCTCAGTATTATAAACCAGGTGACCTTGTGTTAAAGAGGATAATTCTTCCCAAAGGGGATCCCAGAGCCAAGTGGGCTCTGACTTATGAAGGACCATTCGTGGTCAGAAATGTTTTCTCTGGTGGAGCAATGATGCTCGCAACCATGGATGGATAATACTTCCCTCTCCCTGTGAATGCTTACGTAGTTAAAAAAATACTTTGCATGAAAAAAAGAAGAAGACCCGCTAAGTTGAAAATCTAAAATGGAATCTTAGGCAAAAAAAGGGTGTCCCGGTGAATCAAAAACCTGAAGAGGCGATTCAGGAAAAAGTTAGGGATTTTAAAGCAAATGATTGCGCTCAGCATAAGATCCTTGGTTTCTTTTTCATATATTTTTGTTCAGTCACCTGGCAGGGGTTTGGAACTAGTCTAAGAATGTTTTGTCATAAAACAGGAAGATGGAAGCGTTAAAGTCATAAGAGCTATAGCAGAGTCGGAACTTGATGGATATTCGTATTCACATTGCCATTTGTAAACACTCGCTTGTTTTGATTTTGCAATTATCTCTTTCTAGGATTTGCTTCCAAATGTAAATGCCTTTTTCATAGGCTGATTTCTCAAGTCAATAAAAGATCATCTTTTATATACATTCACATAACTTCCTTTTTACTGTTTTGTTTGCAAAAACGTCCAATATTTTGATAAACATATACATATAAATTTTGTTGGCCTTACATAAACATGATAATCTAAGTTATAGTTTATTGGTTTTCAAAGTTTCTTGAAATGCGGATAATAAATACAAATGTCAGGCTAGGCAAGGGACATGTTTAGCTTTCCTCTTGATGGAACACTCATCTACTTGTTTGTGAATATTTCGCTAAATTGTTTCATGGCTCCGTACTGGTGGCAAAGGTTTACCTCACCCAAATGAATGCTCATTTCTCCAGAAAGACAAACGAAAGCAAAATCGTCTGCAAATTCTCTTCATAATAAAGAGGCCATGTGTTAGGACAATATCAAGATTACATTGCGTCGTCAAGATCAACAAGTCTAGATGGAGTCAAGTCTCCTCTGTAGTGGCATTTTTATGATTCTCTACTGCATTTTCATGTGTATCTTGATTTTTTGTTTAAACATTGTCTGCATGTAGGAACTTGTTTGTTTTTTAGTGTTAACCCTGATGCGTTGGATATGTTTTCTTTGAAGTAATCCTTTCGTTTTACTTAACCCATTCATTATCACTCTTTAAATGATTTTTATGGCATTTTGATACCAACTGCGCCAACTCTTTTGCTTAGTCAAAGATTGGAGGAAGGATGACAATGGTTAGAGTCGATATCTTTAATTGTATGCTTTTGAGTAGAACCTTGTTGACAATGTATAGGCCTTATTTCAATCCCCAAACATCGGAGATATAAGGGAGATAGACCCTCGTTAACCCCTCTGAGCCTTCGAAGTAGGAGTTTCTTTTCTGTTTGGAAAAAAATCTTATTTTTAACCTGGGGCAGGGTAGATGTTCAGTTAATCTGATCGAGCATTTAAATTTCAAAAGAAGTGTCCCATCCGAGGATCGCCGCACCTTATCCCTCGCATTATGAGATCAGGAAAAGATCAAAACCACATTGGTTACTTCCTCACAAAATCCTGAGGTCGATATCAAATTGATACAACAATGGTTATCCCTCGCCGACCAAGGAATGAAGCAGTCACCTTCTTCCAAAAAAGTTCAAAGACATAGGGTCACACGACTTGTTTAAAGGGGAAAGTATGAATAAGAAAGAAACAAAAAGCCCCGCTAAGTCGAAACTTGAAAAAAAGTCACTTAGGCAAAAGTTAGGGCATCCCGCTGGACTTTCAAATTGGAATTCAAAAGAATTTGTCCAGGCAAAAGCTAGGAAAAGCGAAAAGAAATTTGAAAATCCCGAAAGGAAAAAAAGGATTATCCAAGAAAAATCCTCGTCAAAAGAAAAGTCGTGTGATCGAACACCCAAAAACCAAAGGTTAAGTAATTGTCGTGTCCAAGAAATTGTGGTTCCTCAACCATCATAAACTCTTTTGAGAGATGAGTGCTCGTATCGAGTTAACTGAATGTAGGACTGGAGAACATCATGAAAGGGGTGGGCACCAAATAATTTTGAGCCTTAAATCCTTGTTTCTAAAACTGTGAACCAAGCCACGTTACAACCTTTAAAAGTCCTAACTGAAACATGGGTTTAACTCGAAAGCATACTACAACAGGATCGCGTTTCCTAAACTCCCAAATATGTGTTACATATCCATGTTGGTATCTTATCTCCTGCATCGTTTTTATTTCAAAAAGAAGAAAAAGTTTTTGAAATGTTGCACTCTAGCTAGTGATTCATTCACAACAGAGATGCAACATCTTTTTCAATCAAGGCTTTCAACTTCAAGGCTTAAATAATTGTCGCATCAGAGTTGTCATTCTCATAATAAACATCCTTCTGCATACAAAACAATTGCTTGACATCAAAAGAGCTTACACAATTAACATGAGTGAAGAGCTTAATGTTTTTTCCAGAGGAAGATTCAACTGCTCTGTTGGACAAAGGCCATTTGTGTCATGAGAGAGTGTTAGTGTCAAAATAATTCTTTATCATCCTCAGTAGTGTTGATGATTTGTTGAAACTTTGGCTTCCCCAATAGAATCGATATTGCTTGACTATCTTCATGGTCTATTTTAATGGTTGCATACCAAAGGTTCGGGAATCCCTAGCAAAACACTCCTCGATAGAGTTTTATTTCCTCAGTGGAGTTTTGTTTCTTCAGCAGATTTTCATTTCCCAAAAATCTTATCAAGAGAAAGGATTCACTCTGAGACTTCAAGTTTGAAGACGTCTCATTCCCCCGGTGGAGTTTCTTAGATGAGAATTCACACTCTGAAGAAGTTTCAATTCCCTAGCGGAGCTGCCAATTAGAGATTCCTCGTCCTGATCTCTCATTTCCCATCTAATTTGTTACTTGGAGCATCCTCACTTAAGGATCTTTCCTTGTCCCCAATATAGTCGTTGTTGGTCGATAAATCGAGATTTTGTTAATCTTCGGCAAGCGGTAAAGGATTTTTAGACATAAGGTTCCCCGGCGAAGGCTTCATTGCCCACATCTGATTTATCATCTTGGAGTCATTCTCATCACGGTTGTATGTCGTCTTTTCTAGATATCACAATCTTTCCCTGATTTTCTCTAGCACCAGCTAATTTCTATTTGGCATTCTCTTCTAGAAGTTACAATTTCGACATGATCTACTCCAGCGGAGTTTGCAATTTATTTTTGCAACTCCTCTCATTGTTTGTAGCATGTTTCTACCAGTTACTCAGTTTTTTACTCCCCATAGAGTTTCAGCTCTTCAAGGATTTCTTTCCAGCAGTTCCTCATATTTTCTATTCTCCAGCAGATTCTGCAATTTATTTTTACGTGTCCTATCAAGTTTTGACCTATTGGTTGTTGGCTCCTCGATTACCCACTCCCAAGTGAAACATTTAAAGGTGCATCATTACATTGCATTTACTAAGACGCGTAGCATTTCCATTATATGGAGCATTACGCTATATAAAAAATAATTCAAACATGCATCGGAACATAAGCCATTATTGTTTCTGTTTTCCTTAGTGAGTTTGCTAAAACTTCAGATTATATCCACAACAAGGTTTTCATCCTCAGTATCTCAGTTTCACCCCATACAAATATCATTTTAATGTTAATCATTTAAAAGATTGAGTGTCTACTCTAGTTTGTAGTTCAGTTTTTCCCTGGCGCAGTTTTCTTGGGTTTAGTCTTCACTACCCTCATCGGTTCATTCCAATGTCTATTGATGTACCTTTTCTAGTTTCATCCTGATATTTGCTTTCAGCAACTTTTTAGTTGTACACCTTAATCACCTTGCTTCGGGTCGAGTTTTGAGTTTCAGCTCCTCACCCGCGCACGAAATCCTATTTTCGTTCTGGTACTCATCTAGTTTAGTTTTGTCTAACTAGTTATAATGAGTCCGGTTTCGTCTCGTTTTATTTTCATACCTTGGACTTCTATCAGTGTTTGATTACTGAATCCTTTATCGTTTTTCATTTACCGAGTCTCTTTGCAGTGTTTGTAACTACGTCCCTGGTTAAAATTAGTCTCCTTTGTTCCTTGGATTCTTCTATCAGTTTTCGTTACTGTTTATCCGTTGATCTGAGACCAGAAAGTGCTCTGAGAAACATGCGCTCTCACCACTTTGCTTTGGGTCGTGTTTTGATCTGGTCGCCTGTGCATGAAATCTAGTTTTCATTCTTGTACTCATCTAGTTTAGTTTTGTCTAACTAGTTATAATGAGTCGAGTTTTGTCTTGTTTTGCTTCTTACTCCTGGGATTCTTTCAGTTCCTTCATATTGTCTATCTTGGGTTGAAACTTGTCTCTTTTATTACTTTGGGATCTTTTAGTTCCATCTCATTGTCTTCCCTCGGTTAGAGACCAGCAGGTGCTCAGAGAAACATGCACTCTCATCACTTTTACTATGGGTCGAGTTTTGCCTCTTTACCCGTGCGTGAAATCCAGTTTTCGTCTAGGTACTCATCTAGTTTAGTTTTATATAACTAGTCATAATGAGTCAAGTTTAGTCTCGTTTTGTTTCTTACTCCTAGTATTCTTTCAGTTCCTCCATACTGTCTATCTTGGGTTGAAACGTGTCTCTTTTATAACTTTTGGGATCTTTCAGTTCCATCTCACTATATTCCCTTGGTTGAGACTAGCAAATGCTCCTAGAATCACGTACTCTAGCCACTCTGCCCCGCTTACTTTTTCCATAATTTAGTTTTGCCTCTTTTCTATGATTTAAGTCTTATCTCACCCCCTTTTTATGGTGCGGTTTTATCTTGGCACTTTGTTCAGGAGTTTAGTTTCTGTGATCGGTGGATCTGGAACTGACTGTTTAACGCTGGTTCGCGAAATGTCGCGGAAGCAAGAGTCGCCACCGTCTTTTATTTTCTCCAAATGGAAAGGACAAAAGCACAGAAAAATTCCTTTAAAGAGATTGCTCTCGGTTCGGGAGGTAGGTTATAGAAAGGGAAGGTGTTAGCACCCTTTCTATCCATGGTTATCCATGGGCTCTTAGATACTTGCTCATTTGTGTTTTCAAAATTGGTTTGTTTGCTTTTCAACTGTGGGTTTTAAAAAGTTTCTTTGAAAAATTTCAGTTCGACTCGTACGTCAGAGTGTTTGAAAAAATTGCTTTGAAAGCTTTTGAAAATGTGTTGGTGTGAAAAGTATTTTTGTTTGAAATTAGAGCAAGTATCCTTGAGAACCCACCTACCCTAAGGAATTCGTCTGTGTAAATGTCCTTAAAAGTAGTGCCATCCCACCATTGAGAGGTAGGTAGCACCACCGTTGGAGGTGTTCGGGTCAATTCGAGTTTTAGGGACGTGGTGATCACCAGAGCAATGGGAAGACACCTTAGAAGCTACCCTCATGCCAGGTTCCCGGATCATGAGGACTTACTAAGACATCCTCTACTTGACGATCACCTTTCGAGGCAAGGCAACAGTGAGGCGTACCCTAGGGGTGGTGTGTGCGAATTGTGTGTCATGTTTCAGTTTATTTGTCTTGTCATGTTTGTCGTGTTCTACGCTTGATTTTATTTTAATTCCATTCATTCTTGCATGCATATTTAACAGTTATAAATTGCGAGGAAATAAAGCTAGACTATTACAAATGGCGCGGGTCCACATCGCCAAAATTAAACCGGACCCGATTTAGCGAAAAAAATAAATAATGCGAAGAAATAAAGTGCGAAAAGTAAATTACATGGCTTAGGGACAATTACATAATTATAATTAAACGACATAAGATAAATGCGCAAATTAAATAATTAAGACGAAACTAGGGCGTTGGACCCTTTTTGCAAATAATTAAAATTAATGACGAATTACAAATTAAATGATTAAATGTTTTTGGTATTTTGTGTTTTTTTTTAGATTCAATGAAAAAAAAAGGAAGTTAATTGAAATTAAATTAGACGGCAAACCCTAATTCTAATATTTTTTATTTATTATGAAAGAATTAAAATATGACCTAAATTAACTAATTCATTTATGTACAATTTAGATAGGAAAATAAATAAATAAATAATAATTATTATTGTGGAAAAAAGGGAAATAAAAAGAATTAACAATTAACCTAAATTCTACATTTTTTTGGATTTTTTATTAAAAAAAGGAATTAAAATTAAAACCTAATTACACTACATAATTTACATTCTAATTTATTTATGAAAATAATTATAATGCAATAAATATTATACTTTTTTTGTATTTTCTGATTTTTATAATGTTTTCATATTTTATGGAAAAAAAATAAATTAATTAATTAAAGCAATAAAAATAAATAATACAATAATTAAAACAAAAAGAAAAGAAAATCAAACCAGGGTGGGGTGTTGCCCCATTATGGAGGTATAGGCCTGGTAATTTAAGGCCCATTAAGCTTGATTTCGCTGACTTTCCATAATTCCATATGATGCGTTTGACTCATGCCTAGGGTGTACCCTGAAGCCTGGACATTGATTTGATCATTGTGGACGCGTGGCTAATGGGATGCTGATGGAATATGGTGATCCTCCTCAAGCGCGCTGCATAAGAATTTTTTATGAAAAATAATGTGAAACTTTTGCCAGACCTGGGACTTGAACCCAGGTCTCGAAGGTTACAAACGCGTCCCCTGGCCAGCTGAGCTATGCAAGTTCATTTAATATATAATATATCATAAATAATATAAAAGAAAAATAAAGCTAGTTGGTTAAACACGCGCGAAATTTAAACAGACGTATCACTGATTGACACGCCATCTTCTTCCTCACCACCCCTGTAACATAAAACAAAAGAGCAACGGTTTTTGAAACGTTGCTTTAGGGGGTATTCAAGAAAATAGCGAATAGAACCCTGGGCATCATAAATTGTTCGCGAGTATGCATTCTTCTCCGTCTTGGTGCGCTGAACTCAACCATGGTATTGAGATGGCCTGATTTTTCTTCTACACAAAATCCCTAATTCGAGCTCCTGAAAACCCTAACTTTTGGCAATGGCATAATCGTATATAGTCAATAAAAATACAATTAAACACCACAGTTAGCTTTAGAATTTCACAAAGAATAAGAATCAACAAACAAAATTCATGAAAGATGCTTAGAATATGATATGCGATTTGGAAATTTTTGCTTCACAGTTTGAGGTCCTGGTACCGTTTCAATGCGTTTGGCTTGTTGTTTTTGATTGAGAAACGTTTAGGGATATCTCAGGATGCTAATGAAACAAAAATCAAAGCTTGAATCGACCTAAAACCTAGATTTCAGTCTTTGAGTTTTTAGGAGAATTTTCAATATTGTAATGCTTGTTCATGCGCAGCTTTCAGTCTTAGAGCATTAGGGTTGTGATGTTGATCATATATGGAAGCAATTAGGTTAAGAAGATTCAATAAAATCCATCTCCATAATTGTTTTCAATCTTTGATTTGTTAAGGATCTTTTACAATCTTTTTTCATGGTTTTTGTGCCAAATCTGATCAATTAGCATCAAATCCTTCCCTATTAGCATGTGCACGAGTTATAGAGTCCAAAACATGCATAAAAAGATTTTTTAGGTTAAGGTTTATATTTTTCATGAATTAAAATGATTTAAATGAATATAAATTAATATTAATTCAAATAAATAATTAAAAAATATGAAAATACTTCCCTTTGGGCCTAGTGGTCGTGCATAGGCTTGGCATGAAGGAACTTGGAAGAAAAATGGGCCCATTTGCATTTTTAGGTCTTTTGCCTCAATATTGACTTTCAAAAATTTCCAAAAATTTCCCAACTTCCACAAGGCATAACTTGGTCAATTTTTAAGCTTTTCACATGTTCTTGGACATTTTGGAAAGGTCTTTGAGTCCTTTAACCAATGCCTTTGGTCCCATGTCATTTTGATTTACCAATCTCAAGTTATGGCCTTTGACTTAAAATCACTTTTTGTTGACTTTTGAAAATGACCTATAATGTTGAAATTGATAACTTTTTGTGAGAGCATTTCTTGGACTTGGAACATGAAGATGAATTGTAGGAAATGTCTTTCTCTTCAAAATGAGCTTTGGATGGGATTTTTCTGATAATCCATGTGAAAGTTATGCCCTGGTCAATTTCAGTTGACTTTTTCAGCTGTCCAAATATAGCAACTTTGCATCTTTGATGATTTCTGAGCCAATATTTTGAGAATCATGACCAAGCATTGATCAAATGATGTTTGTGGCTTCAAAATGATATATTGATCAAAAATTTGAACTTTTGACTGTCAAATGACCATTTTGCCCCTACAGTTGACTGTAGTGCAATCTAGGGTTTTGACTGTGCAATTTTGAGCTGAATGCCTTGAAACTTGATATGAGGACACTTGACCATCTTTGTAGGCATATGAGACTTGATTGGGCCTTTGGAAAGTTCATTTGCTTGACCAGAACTCAAACCCTAGTTTTGACTGTATAGGAGACCTTTGAGCTGCACAACCCTGGGGGAATTTTGTGACCTTGACTTGGCAAATCTTGATGAATATGGGAGGGCAAATTTTGGGGTACAACAGTTGCCCCTGTTCAATCTTCTTAGACCTGAGGATGCAGATTGGTTGACGTGCCTTTCGTAATCCGAAGGTAGAAGATGATTGAACACTAAAGTGCCCAGAAATTTGCGCTCACATAGTAGCAATGGTGATGAGGGAATGGGCTTATAGATGCCATTTGGATGTTGCTTGGATAGGATGATGGGCTTATAGATGCCATCTGGACGTTGATCGCGTAAGAGATTCCTTAGCGAGAACCTGCATACCTGCAAAACAGAAAAATGAGTACCTGACACGTCGCAGGAGCTGATTTTAGATGCTTGATATAGATACGTCCTGATTGGTTACAGGAGCTGAGTCTGGAGCTTCAAACGTTGATGAATGAACCAGGGATGGTTACTGCCTTAACATGAATGGTAAGAGAATCCTGAATGATTTCAACCTCAACAACTCTCGTTGAGAAAATCTTGGTGAGAATTACCATCTTCGTAGTGTCAGGAAGAGAACCAAAGGACATTATAATCTCAAAGGGAGTCACCTCACTCGCCGTTGGAGAGGGAACTATAGGAAATTATAATCTGAAAGGAAATATCACCTCATGCTCATGCCGGAGAGGGAAACATCTTGAAAGGGAATTACCACTTCACTCGCCGTTGGAGAAGGGACCATAAGAGAATATCACCTCACGCTCATGCCGGAGAGGGGAACATCTGAAGAAGGAATTACCACCTCACACGCCGTTGGAGAGGGGACCATAAGAGAATATCACCTCACGCTCACGACGGAGAGGGGAACATCTGAAGAAGGAATTACCACCTCACACGCCGTTGGAGAGGGGATCATAAGAGAATATCACCTCACGCTCATGCCGGAGAGGGAAACATCTGAAGAAGGAATTACCACCTCACACGCCGTTGGAGAGGGGACCATAGGAGAATATCACCTCACGCTCATGCCGGAGAGGGAAACATCTGAAGAAGGAATTACCACCTCACACGCCGTTGGAGAGGGGACCATAAGAGAATATCACCTCACGCTCATGCCAGAGAGGAGAACATCTGAAGAAGGAATTACCACCTCACACACCGTTGGAGAGGGGACCATAAAAGAATATCACCTCACGCTCATGCCGGAGAGGGGAACATCTGAAGAAGGAATTACCACCTCACACGCCGTTGGAGAGGGGACCATAAGAGAATATCACCTCACGCTCATGCCGGAGAGGAGAACATCTGAAGAAGGAATTACCACCTCACACGCCGTTGGAGAGGGGACCATAAAAGAATATCACCTCACGCTCATGCCGGAGAGGGGAACATCTGAAGAAGGAATTACCACCTCACACGCCGTTGGAGAGGGGACCATAAGAGAATATCACCTCACACTCAGGCCGGAGAGGGAAACATCAAAAAGACTTCTGGAAGCAGTATCAGAACGTCACCCTATCTGGTTTACATCTGAAACTATATCTGGAAGGGAATCTGGAAGCAGTATCAGAATGTCACCATATCTGGATCATATCCGAAACTATATCGAGAAGGAATTCTGGAAGCAGTATCAGAACGTCACCATCGCTGGGCTTACATCTGAAACTATATCGAGAAGGAATTCTGGAAGCAGTATCAGAACGTCACCATCGCTGGGCTTACATCTGAAACTATATCGAGAAGGAATTCTGGAAGCAGTATCAGAACGTCACCATCGCTGGGCTTACATCTGAAACTATATCGAGAAGGAATTCTGGAAGCAGTATCAGAACGTCACCATCGCTGGGCTTACATCTGAAACTATATCTAGAAGGAATTCTGGAAGCAGTATCAGAACGTCACCATCGCTGGGCTTACATCTGAAACTATATCTAGAAGGAATTCTGGAAGCAGTATCAGAACGTCACCATCGCTGGGCTTACATCTGAAACTATATCTAGAAGGAATTGCGTTAGTTGATAGTAGTCATTTGTATTGATCTTTTTCCTGAAAAGGTAGAACATAATTGTATGCAAAATCATGATGCATGAACTGTATGTCTTCAATATTAATGAGATGTGTGTAGTATGATGCATATGCATGCTATAATGATGTATATGACGTTTTATGAATGTATGTTTGTCTAAGAAAATAAATCCTTGACGGGTGCCGGGAAGTCGCATCCTGGGCTGATGTTGAAAAAAAAAGCTTTGCTTCCGCTGGGGAGGATAGCTGTCAGTATACCGGTAGGAGAAGATAACTCCGTCGGGGAATAAACCTGGCGAATGGAGGATTCTGCGGGGAGAAAAAGATATTCTAGCGACCATGCTGGGAAGAAATACTCTGTGGGGAGATGCTTTTGCTGAATTGTTGATGATGACTCGCTGAGGATACCTTGCTGTATTGGGAGTATGAATGGACTTCGCTGGGGATAAGAAGATCCTGTCGACGACGCTCTTTCCGTGGCTTTTGGCTGAGGATAACCCAGTTATATCCTGTTAAGGAAATAACTCTTTAAATCAAGCCGGGCGACGCGTTCGTGTTCTGAGAGGGGATAAACTTCCAGAATCTACCGGGGGTACGCTTATTGCTTGGGGATATGAATTCCAACTTTCCTGGGGAACTTGGGTTGGACTCTCCTGGGGAAGCTTTGATATGTTGGGATGTTCTTCAATGGAACCTACCCTGATGCCTTAGAGGATAGAACAATCAGACTGCTCAGACCACCTTTTATTGCCCCTGTTTCTTGTGGGGGAGGCACTTGTGGGATGCTGCTAGTTGTTGAGAGATAAACCTTCTTCTGGCAGACAGATGACAAGAAGACGGGACATAGTCGTACGCTTTAATCCCTAACTTTTGCCTGGACCGCCCTTTCGGGTTTTCAGTCCACCGGGATACCCATTTTTGCCCAAGCCGCCTTTTCAGGTTTTCGACTTGCCGGGTGTACAGATTTTTTTTATTTCATCCCTTTATTTTTTGCCTGAACCCTTTTGGTTCGTCGGGAAGCCCTAATTTTTGCCTAGGTATGTCAACCTAGCGGGTCTTTGATTTTGCGTAGTATTTTTCGGCTATGTCCATGTTCTCAGAATGTAGGGAGTTGCCCCTGTTATAAGTGCTTTGTCATGCCACCAGAAGGTGTTTGATCAGGTCAGATTCGTTGCTGGAGTGCCCCAAATGACTCAGGCAGAGATTTGCCCCAGGCTTTTTGGCCTTTTGAGAGATTCTCTGGATCTTGACTTAACTGCCCCAGATGACGGACCATGACTAGGTCGTGCCCCTTGATTGGAGATGCTCTTGTTCACTAGGTATTTCTCGTGCGAATTTCCCTGCTGTTCAAACAAAAAGTCATATGCAAACAAAGTTATGTCAAAAACGCAAAGCTTATGTCTGTTTCGAAGATTTTGAAAATGCATCTTTTCATAAAACAAGTGAATGTTTGTAAAACGTGATGTCAACTCCGTATTTACCGTAGGCCTTCAGGAGTCAGGATACCTTTCGTGACAGTATGCTTTCGAACTAACCCATGCTTCAGCTAGGACTTTTAAGGGTTATAACGTGGCCTGGTTCACGGTTTAAGAAACAAAAGGATAAAGGCTCAAATTTTATTTGTACCCACCCGCTCTTCGTGATGTTCTTCAAACCTAAACTCAGTTGATCGTGCGTTAGACCTTGTTTGAGTCCTTGCTCTGATTTTCCGATAATGGTTCAGATGTTAATAACTTATTTTGAATAGGCAGTCATTCCTTTTTTGTTGAGGGTTTGTAAGACCTCTTTCTTGATTTCTATTATCCCCTTCTTTTTTTTTTGCCTGAACTGTTTCCTTTTTGGAATTACAGTCAGCGGGATGCCCCAGTTTCATAAGTCCCCTTTGTAGGTTTAGACTTTTTGGGCTTTTTGTTTATGATTTTTTTTTTGATAACAACTGCCTGTCTTTATGATTATTCTGAACCATCACTGTTTTTTTTTCCGTAAGGATCTCTTTGGGGCCATTCGTTATGCACTTGGATCAACTGAGAAGACTACCCTGCCCCGGGTTATGATAAAGGGTTTCAATTTTCGAAAATAAAAACTCCTACTTCTTTGGCTCAGATGGGTTGACGAGGGTTTATCATCCTTATAACTCCAGTGTTTAGGGATTGAAACAATGCCTGTACCTCATCAGCGGGGTCTGTTCAAAAGCACACTGTAATGATTGTGGTATCATTTTCGTCATCCTCCCTCAAGAGGCTTAGAATTAATGAGAGTTGACATCAGAAAAAATATGAAAACAGTTTGCATATAGTGAATGCGAATATATTGATTCAAAAATAGACATAAGCGATGCATTAATGGAATAACAATGTTTTAACATGAATAAATGTTTAAACAAAAGGAAATCACAACTTGAATTCGAATGAACAAAAAGTGCTTTCTATCCTAGCCATGTCTTGGCATGGGAGCAGTGATCACGTTGGGAGTCTTGGGTACTTCAAACTGAATTTCTCCAGCATCGATCATGCCTTGAATCTTGTACTTCAGCGCCCAACAATCCTCAGTATCGTGCCCCGGGCTATCAGAATGGTAAGCGCACCTTGCTTCTGGGTTGTAGCTTGGAGAGGAGGTCTTTGGATTTGCAGGAGGGTTAATCACCGCAATCAGATTCATCCTTAACATGTGTTGCAAGGCTCGTGACCATGGCATGTTGATATTGGTGAATTGTCTCTTAGGCTCGTCCGGCCTGTTCTGATCAACCCCCTGTTTCTGGCGAGGTCGTTGTTGAACCTGTGAAGTAGTAGCAACTCGGGGAGGTCTATTCACTGGACCCGACCTTTGCCCTCTTGGGAGCCGTTCCATGACCTGGTCCCTGATTTGGGCTGGTTGCTTCATGCCTTGAGGAAGCTGACTGACCATGGCTCTCAGCTCTCCTTGCTCCTGAGCTAAACCTTGAATGAGGGCCCTTTGCCCCAGCATCTGAGTTTTCAATGTGTCTACCTCAGCTTGTAGACGTTTCAGCTGTTCGTCCTTGTCATCTTCAGGACTTTTTCTGATCAGATTCCCCATGAGGAGTGCCCTCAACTCTTCCTGCCCCTTGGATAGACCTAAGAAGATTTCCTTGAACTGAGACTCTTGAGCATGAAGGTCCTGGTTATCTTGTTGTGAGGTCATTGCTGAAATAAACAGCGAGAAAGGTAAGTGACCTGCAAAAGGGATACCTGTAGTGCGATGATGTGTATGATATGCATGCAATGTTTTCAAGGACCTCGCGGGGTAAACAGAGAAACTGGTTAGAGTTGAAAACCGGTAACTTGATTGCAAGAACTTCATATTTGTTGAGAGTCTTTCTTCCAAAGGTTAAAGGCTCACCATATCAAGTGGGTCATAGCCCCTGACAACCCTGGCTAGGGGAAAATAAATCCCCTTTGCCCCTTGCTGGGATAGTTGTTCATCCTGACCTGCATCACAAGCCCTTGAGATCCTTGAAATGGGTTAGGATATATGCGATGGTATGCAATGGTATGATGTCATGCTATGCATGGGGTGATGTAGGTAAACCCTGCTATGAGTCCCAATTAAGGACTATAAACAGACCCTGCAAGAAATTCAGTATACTTTGTTATGAGTCCCAATTAAGGGCTATAAACAAAACCTGCAAGAGATCTAGTAAACCTTGTTATGAGTCCCAGTTAAGGACTATAAACAAAACCTGCAAGAAATTTGGTAAACCATGTCATGAGTCCTAGTTAAGGACTATAAACAAGACCTGCAAGAAACTTAGTACCCTGTTATGAGTCCCAATTAAGGACTATAAACAAGACCTGCAAGAAACAAGTGTCAGGTAACAAGTACGCAAGTAGGCAAGTACAAAGGCACACAAGTCACACAAGAGAAACCCTTAGGGTTTAGGCCAGCATGGGGTCTGGGTAGTACCCTCTTGAAGTTGGTGGGCTCAACCTGTCCTAATCAAAGTAACCGGGTTCTAGAGGATCCCAATATCATTGACTACCCTCAATCGGTCATAACTCCAGCATCGCAATCTTTTCTTGCGGCCAGAACCATCACGAGAGTTTAGCCTCAATGGGCGTAGCATACTGCTACTGTTCTAAAGGCCAAGTTGTGTCAATTAAGGTTCTAAGGTTGTTGGTGCTTAATGACTCCTTAGAAGACCCATATTCTCCTCGTTGCAACACAAGGGATATCGGTACAGACTAAGGTGCCACACCAACGTAGCCACTGCTTCACCTGTGTCGGTCTACGCCGGACAGGTCCCTCACAGCTTATGCTACCTAAACAGGGTATCCCCAGATCCGGGTTAGGATCTATGTATCTCCGATGCAACCCACAATAATAAAGCAAGCAAAACAATACAAGCGAAAACACAGTTATGACTTAGTCCTAAGGTACACCCCACTTTATAGTTTTTCCCCAGCAGAGTCGCCAGTTCTGTGATCGGTGGATCTGGAACTGACTGTTTAACGCTGGTTCGCGAAATGTCGCGGAAGCAAGAGTCGCCACCGTCTTTTATTTTCTCCAAATGGAAAGGACAAAAGCACAGAAAAATTCCTTTAAAGAGATTGCTCTCGGTTCGGGAGGTAGGTTATAGAAAGGGAAGGTGTTAGCACCCTTTCTATCCATGGTTATCCATGGGCTCTTAGATACTTGCTCATTTGTGTTTTCAAAATTGGTTTGTTTGCTTTTCAACTGTGGGTTTTAAAAAGTTTCTTTGAAAAATTTCAGTTCGACTCGTACGTCAGAGTGTTTGAAAAAATTGCTTTGAAAGCTTTTGAAAATGTGTTGGTGTGAAAAGTATTTTTGTTTGAAATTAGAGCAAGTATCCTTGAGAACCCACCTACCCTAAGGAATTCGTCTGTGTAAATGTCCTTAAAAGTAGTGCCATCCCACCATTGAGAGGTAGGTAGCACCACCGTTGGAGGTGTTCGGGTCAATTCGAGTTTTAGGGACGTGGTGATCACCAGAGCAATGGGAAGACACCTTAGAAGCTACCCTCATGCCAGGTTCCCGGATCATGAGGACTTACTAAGACATCCTCTACTTGACGATCACCTTTCGAGGCAAGGCAACAGTGAGGCGTACCCTAGGGGTGGTGTGTGCGAATTGTGTGTCATGTTTCAGTTTATTTGTCTTGTCATGTTTGTCGTGTTCTACGCTTGATTTTATTTTAATTCCATTCATTCTTGCATGCATATTTAACAGTTATAAATTGCGAGGAAATAAAGCTAGACTATTACAAATGGCGCGGGTCCACATCGCCAAAATTAAACCGGACCCGATTTAGCGAAAAAAATAAATAATGCGAAGAAATAAAGTGCGAAAAGTAAATTACATGGCTTAGGGACAATTACATAATTATAATTAAACGACATAAGATAAATGCGCAAATTAAATAATTAAGACGAAACTAGGGCGTTGGACCCTTTTTGCAAATAATTAAAATTAATGACGAATTACAAATTAAATGATTAAATGTTTTTGGTATTTTGTGTTTTTTTTTAGATTCAATGAAAAAAAAAGGAAGTTAATTGAAATTAAATTAGACGGCAAACCCTAATTCTAATATTTTTTATTTATTATGAAAGAATTAAAATATGACCTAAATTAACTAATTCATTTATGTACAATTTAGATAGGAAAATAAATAAATAAATAATAATTATTATTGTGGAAAAAAGGGAAATAAAAAGAATTAACAATTAACCTAAATTCTACATTTTTTTGGATTTTTTATTAAAAAAAGGAATTAAAATTAAAACCTAATTACACTACATAATTTACATTCTAATTTATTTATGAAAATAATTATAATGCAATAAATATTATACTTTTTTTGTATTTTCTGATTTTTATAATGTTTTCATATTTTATGGAAAAAAAATAAATTAATTAATTAAAGCAATAAAAATAAATAATACAATAATTAAAACAAAAAGAAAAGAAAATCAAACCAGGGTGGGGTGTTGCCCCATTATGGAGGTATAGGCCTGGTAATTTAAGGCCCATTAAGCTTGATTTCGCTGACTTTCCATAATTCCATATGATGCGTTTGACTCATGCCTAGGGTGTACCCTGAAGCCTGGACATTGATTTGATCATTGTGGACGCGTGGCTAATGGGATGCTGATGGAATATGGTGATCCTCCTCAAGCGCGCTGCATAAGAATTTTTTATGAAAAATAATGTGAAACTTTTGCCAGACCTGGGACTTGAACCCAGGTCTCGAAGGTTACAAACGCGTCCCCTGGCCAGCTGAGCTATGCAAGTTCATTTAATATATAATATATCATAAATAATATAAAAGAAAAATAAAGCTAGTTGGTTAAACACGCGCGAAATTTAAACAGACGTATCACTGATTGACACGCCATCTTCTTCCTCACCACCCCTGTAACATAAAACAAAAGAGCAACGGTTTTTGAAACGTTGCTTTAGGGGGTATTCAAGAAAATAGCGAATAGAACCCTGGGCATCATAAATTGTTCGCGAGTATGCATTCTTCTCCGTCTTGGTGCGCTGAACTCAACCATGGTATTGAGATGGCCTGATTTTTCTTCTACACAAAATCCCTAATTCGAGCTCCTGAAAACCCTAACTTTTGGCAATGGCATAATCGTATATAGTCAATAAAAATACAATTAAACACCACAGTTAGCTTTAGAATTTCACAAAGAATAAGAATCAACAAACAAAATTCATGAAAGATGCTTAGAATATGATATGCGATTTGGAAATTTTTGCTTCACAGTTTGAGGTCCTGGTACCGTTTCAATGCGTTTGGCTTGTTGTTTTTGATTGAGAAACGTTTAGGGATATCTCAGGATGCTAATGAAACAAAAATCAAAGCTTGAATCGACCTAAAACCTAGATTTCAGTCTTTGAGTTTTTAGGAGAATTTTCAATATTGTAATGCTTGTTCATGCGCAGCTTTCAGTCTTAGAGCATTAGGGTTGTGATGTTGATCATATATGGAAGCAATTAGGTTAAGAAGATTCAATAAAATCCATCTCCATAATTGTTTTCAATCTTTGATTTGTTAAGGATCTTTTACAATCTTTTTTCATGGTTTTTGTGCCAAATCTGATCAATTAGCATCAAATCCTTCCCTATTAGCATGTGCACGAGTTATAGAGTCCAAAACATGCATAAAAAGATTTTTTAGGTTAAGGTTTATATTTTTCATGAATTAAAATGATTTAAATGAATATAAATTAATATTAATTCAAATAAATAATTAAAAAATATGAAAATACTTCCCTTTGGGCCTAGTGGTCGTGCATAGGCTTGGCATGAAGGAACTTGGAAGAAAAATGGGCCCATTTGCATTTTTAGGTCTTTTGCCTCAATATTGACTTTCAAAAATTTCCAAAAATTTCCCAACTTCCACAAGGCATAACTTGGTCAATTTTTAAGCTTTTCACATGTTCTTGGACATTTTGGAAATGTCTTTGAGTCCTTTAACCAATGCCTTTTGTCCCATGTCATTTTTATTTACCAATCTCAAGTTATGGCCTTTGACTTAAAATCCCTTTTTGTTGACTTTTGAAAATGACCTATAATGTTGAAATTGATAACTTTTTGTGAGAGCATTTCTTGGACTTGGAACATGAAGATGAATTGTAGGAAATGTCTTTCTCTTCAAAATGAGCTTTGGATGGGATTTTTCTGATAATCCATGTGAAAGTTATGCCCTGGTCAATTTCAGTTGACTTTTTCAGCTGTCCAAATATAGCAACTTTGCATCTTTGATGATTTCTGAGCCAATATTTTGAGAATCATGACCAAGCATTGATCAAATGATGTTTGTGGCTTCAAAATGATATATTGATCAAAAATTTGAACTTTTGACTGTGAAATGACCATTTTGCCCCTACAGTTGACTGTAGTGCAATCTAGGGTTTTGACTGTGCAATTTTGAGCTGAATGCCTTGAAACGTGATATGAGGACACTTGACCATCTTTGTAGGCATATGAGACTTGATTGGGCCTTTGGAAAGTTCATTTGCTTGACCAGAACTCAAACCCTAGTTTTGACTGTATAGGAGACCTTTGAGCTGCACAACCCTGGGGGAATTTTGTGACCTTGACTTGGCAAATCTTGATGAATATGGGAGGGCAAATTTTGGGGTACAACAGTTTCGTCCAATCTTCTTAATCCCGCGCCTGATGGCGTTTTTTGTCTTTGGGGGATTCTGCTTCTTTTTAAAGATATAAATTTTCAGGTTCTTTCGTATTCGATCATATTCAACTATGAATGCTCGAAAGTTGTCACTTTTCTCACTTATCACGCTAAAGACGATTGAATAGGGGAAGCTGTTGCACCCCCAAAATTTACCCTCTTGATTCAGGCTTATGTTTCATCATAAACATCATATTGCATTGCATTCATTCCCTTATGATAGGATCAAGGTACTTTAGTTCTCGAGTTGACTACAAGTTGCGCTGATTGATGGGGTTGACAATTAATGTAAGGAGGGAGCTCTTTCTCTCAAACTTTGGATTTCTCAAGACCCTTTCATCCATTTCATTAATTCACCAGAGGGTTGAAGATTGTATTAATTTGAAAGAGAATCACATTCTCTTAATTCATCAATCAAAATTAGGGTTTTGTCCAAATTGAAGTAATTGGGGTTTAGATGAGCCAAGTTATGAAGCATCATTTTCTTATCATCATTGGAATCAAATTTGTTCAAGGAGTCTCTCATGATGCCCAGTGGAATTAGGGTTTTGGCGCTTGATCAGCTATCTCCTAACATAAAAGTGCAAATTAGGGTTTTGGATTTAATCAGGTTTTCTATGACTTTTTCACTCAAACTGGTCTCCATGCTTCACTACATGATACTAAGCATCTTTGGCTGAAATATTGAGGTTCAATTTGGATTGGAAATTGTCCATTTGTTTATAAAGGGTAACATGGTCATTTTGGCCACAATCAGTCAAAGTCAATGGTTGACCAATTGAAATTTTGGTAAACCATTCATTCAAACATCCTCTTTTCATTTGTCAAAGTCTTCTGCATCACAAGGTCAAGAGGAAAGGAAATTGGGATGTAACTTGTTCATGAAGAAACTTGGAAAGTTACTAAAAATGGAAAATTTGCACCTAACTTCAAATTTTCATAATTTATTCATGCTTGATCAGGAGATTGCAAATCTTATATGCTTGAACAGATAAGAGAGAGCTCTACAACTTTCTTATTTTACCAAAAGCAAAACATGCAAGGGTGGAGAGTTATCGAGCTTAGGACCCATGGTCATATGTGGAAATTATAGGTTATTTTCAAAATTTAGTGATTTTCATGCTAATTTTTGAAGGCTTTAATGGATCTAATTGAGAAAACTGAAAACTACAAAGTTGTAGAACTCTACAATACCTTTCCAAATTTTACTCATTTATGTCCAAATTCCAAAGGATAAGCAAGTTATGGTCTTTTGAACTTCATGCAATTTTATTGAATTTTGGCCAAGCAAGCAAAATGCAATTTCTTGCAAACTTTATTTCCTGCCATTCTCTTTGTTTCTAATCTAGCCCATGAGTTATTTTTGACTTTCTGAGGCCCATAATTCTAGCAATTTCGTGCTCCATGGGCCATGGTACTTTCTTGAATTCAAAATTCTCAAAATTTCCAAGAAGAGCCAATTCACCAACACTCAATCTCCTCAATAAGTCAGGACTTGTAACTTTTGGACTTTCTTCCTGATGATATTTGGCACACAAAATTCAAGAAATAAGGAGCAATGCACGAGTAAAACACAGAAGCCCATATGCACTCAATTTCTGGCCATTTTTTCCAATTAGGCCCTCTAACAGTTTGGAGGACCAATTTCCTCTTCTAACCTTCTCTACTCACTGTATATAATGTACTCCAAGCCACATTTCATGCTCTACATACTTCATTCATCACAAATCCAGATCTGGAAATTTCTCCTTCTTGCTGAAGTTTTCTTCGATTCTCCCATCTCCTTCGCGCATTCATCAAATATTCTATGGATTCATCTTCCTCGAAGTGTGTAGATTGAGACTGGGGAGTTTGTTTGCTTATGTAACTAAGGAATCATGATTTCCAGTTTCACATTGAGGTGAGCTTCTTGAACTTCGATGTGCTATTTTCAACTTGATTTGATGAATTATTTCATGTTCATGATATATTAGATGTCCAGACTATAGGTCTAATGTACTTGGTTCGCTTGATTGAGGCTTAATTTGTGTTATATTCTTTTTCAACAACTTGTGCATTTCATGTTTTCAGCAACTTTGCACAACTATTTCTTTTAGATCCCTTATCCATTGAGAATTTTATGATAATCATGAGATAGATGGTAATTTCCACTTTAATTTGCGCTTTGATTCATGGATTTTGGTTGAGAAACAAGCATGTTTGATGGATCTGAGTGAAGGTTCGAGACTTGTTTGAGAACATATTTTGATATGCTGGAGGTAGAAGACGAAGTGAGGTGGCGCGCCCTGATTGGATCATTTGAATTTTTATGCATTTTATTTTATTCAATTTTAATTGATTTCTCTGATTTTATTTTGTGATCAAAACATTTCCAAAAATTCTAAAAAAATTACCAGAGGTTGATCTTAATTTCTAGTATTTATCAGAATTTTCTGGAATTTTTAAGAATTATTTTATTGGTGAAAAAAATTCGTGCATTGATTAATTTTGTTTAATTGATTTTTTGCATATTATTTTTATTAATTTTTATTTCTGCCCTTTCCTTTACACAAAAATTATATAAAAAATATTTTAGACACTTTTATTGGTCCATTCTAGGATTCTGAATTTTATTCTAGAATTTTATTTATTTTAGTTGATTAATTAATTACTAAGATTTAATTGATTCTTTTGTTCTCTTCAATCATTTTAACCATGTTTTTAATGTAGAAAAATTCCACAAAAAATATGTCACACTGAGTTAATAGCACATTTTCATATTTTGGATTTTATTTTGTAATTTTTGCATTTTTTGATTCATTATAAATTTGTGAGGATATATTGCTTTTTTTTATCATAATATTCACATTTTTGCTCCATTTGCCATTTTTTCTTTAACATAAAAAAATGCTAAAAATATTTTTAGGAATCCTTAAGACTTAATGTTAATTGTAGAATTTTCTTTGGGATTTTATTATGCTTAAATATCTGATTTTATAATTAGTGAAGTTTGTAAACCATTTTTTTTATATTTTGTTGCTTACTACACAAGTTTTGATTTAGTGTGCTAATCCTCAAGACTTTTAAAGGTCAAATGATTTTTTATTAGGGTTCTTGAATATGTTAGGTCTTTAGAAATTAATTTGGTTTGAATTTATACCTTAAAACCCTATTTTCTCCAAAAATATTTGGTTAAAGGTGTCCATTTTGAGTTTTACCTAAACTAGTGATAAAATTGAATTTGTTTCACATTGTCCCAAGGCATTTAAGAAACCAAATTAGTTGATTATGACTTTTATAATACTTAAGCACTTAAAAAAATTGATATTTAAGAATTTTTTTCTATTTTTGCTTAATTTGAGTTTTTAAATAGATCTTTGAACCTTGCCTCAATAATTTGACTCTCACTTGATTGCTTCTGTGCACGTTGGAGATCCCATATTTTGAAAAGTTGACCCTACTGATCTCTTTAGTTTGTGTATGATTTTTCATGATCTTCTAGTACTTCTAACTATTTTCCCCATTTAATCAAACTAGGGTTCCCCTTTTGGGCTCCTTTTTAGGGGTTCTACCTTGTTTTTTATTTGATTTTCCACTTGAGCTCCTTCATTATTTCCTTAAGCTTTTTGTTTTTGACTTCCTTTTGTTTTTTAGGACATGAATTAATTTGGAATATTGCTTGCAAGCTTTGTTTCTATGTTTGGACCATTAATTACTCATGCAAGCTTATATGATCTTTTGCACTAGAGGTAAAGGGAATGCACTTGTCCAACCCATGAGAGATCAATCTCTTTTATTTTTATCATCATATCTCATGTTTTGAATACTTGAGTTCATCATTGAACCATTCAAGTTCTCAACACTTGCCTATTTTGTCAATTTTTTTTATAATCATTCGTAAATATGCTTAGAAAGATACTTTTATGCTTTGTCTTTTGAATACAATTGGAGTTCATTTTTTTTAGATTGAATTGTTTATGATTCTAACTTCTTAGATATTAATTGATGTCTTGCAAAGCTCCTTTGATCCTTGGTTATCATTTCATTGTTAACTCGACATGGTGAGAAGAAAGGAGCAATAGTACACTAGGTTTGACCTAGTTGTTATTTGTTCCTACTTGAGGGTTCTTAAATCTATTGCATTGATTTTTTGCCATCATATCTCATTACTTTGATGTATTATTACCCATCCTTTATTGATTCATCAACTCTCCTTGTAATTACTAATTTGTCTGTTAAATGTGCAAGGTATCTTGAGAAAAGTTTTAATACTAACTTTATGCCTTAGTGTTCCACTATATTTATGGAACACAATTTGTTATGCTTGCACCATTCATGTGCTTTGTATATTGGTTATTCTCTTGCAGGACATATATGTGATTGTGACTGATATACATCACCTGTGGGGCATGTTCATATTTCAAGCCTCAATGCTTATATTCGATGGTGTGATTTCTGACTTGATTTGTTTACTGATGCTAGCTTGCTCGAAGTTCGCTGGGTTTCTTTTTCTTGCTTAGTTGCTATGGATAGTTATCTGTTTGGTATTTCACTACTTCTTTTTTATTGTTTCTGCCCTTTATTGCTTTCTATTGCATGATGGGACCTCTGTTGCTGATATATGTCAGGAGTCCCTCTGGTTTATTTAAAGACCTGTTTAAGGAAATTCTGTCAGTGTGCTAATTGTGTTTGTTTAAAATCCTACCTTCAAAGTAGGTATTATGCACGTGTGTTTATATTTGTGCCTGCATTATATTACAGGTGATAAGTCCTCAAAAGAAGGCGAGCAAGGAAGGGTCCGTAATCGACCCCCGTATATTCTAGTTCATGTCATCCTTAGCTCACGTGGTACGTCGATGCTTCGGAGTTATGCAGATCATATGTATCGATTCCTTCAAGTGGGGAAGGGTTTTGCAATCAAACCCCCACGCTCTGTCAGAAGTTCGCATTGGCCGATACTGACGCTCCATGATCGTTCATATTGTTTTCTGTCGCCTACCTCGATCTTCTATATCTTGGTTAGGTTTCCAGTCGCTTTAGGGGTCACATTTTTCTTATTTCATTTATCTCCCGCTTGTTTGCTTCGAGGGATGCGCTCCGCTTAGCTAAAGAATTTTCTCTTCATACCCTCATCCCTTGAGTCAATATACCCCGGTTGTGTGCTTTTTCCAAAGCACTTGTTTTCTCACTTGTTTGGTATTTACCATGCTCCCTTAGGATTGCTCGTGTAGGGTTAGTCATCGAGCTAGACATTAGAATATTTACCCATGCATGCTAACATAGGTTAGAGACTTCCCTTTTCATCTTCAACCTTAGGGTCAACCATTGTATAATAATATTTGAGGTAGTGCTAGGTTAGTCTCCCTTAGTTATTTTTCCTTTCTTTGCATATTGCATCTTAAAACTAAAACTTCTTCTTGTCAAATCATAAACATATCTCTAATGAACTTAAATCCTTCTTCAAAGTAAAAAATACAAACCAATCTTAATTGTTTGTGCGCCTTTTGGCTTTATTTTAAACCTTGTCAAATTGATGTTTATCCATCCTTACCATGATATTTAGTTATCTTTTCGCTGATGTTTCTCCATCGCATATGTTTGTTGTTGATGTTTCGCCATCACATGTGTTTGTTATCCTTCTTTGATTCTCAATATCATTATTGTGTGTGATGTTTTATCATCTGAATTGTGATGCCTCGCCATCTTTGCCATGTTACCTTGCTATCTTTTAGCCGATGTTTCTCCATCGCATATGTTTGTTGTCGATGTTTCGCCATCACATATGTTTGTTATCCTACCTTGATTCTCAATATCATTGTTAGGTGTGATGTTTTATCATCTAGATTATTGATGTCTCGTCATCTTTGCCATGCTATCTTGCTATCTTTTTGCCGATGTTTCACCATTTCATATGTTTGTTATCGATGTTTCGCCATCTCATATGTTCGTTATCCTACTTTGATTTTCGATATCATTTTTAGGTGTAATGTTTTATCGTATTGTCTGATATTTTTCTATCATACTGATGTTTTATCATCTAATCTGAGTTTGTGTTGCCATTGTTGTCCTTTGTTGTTGTTTTATCATCGTTGTTGATGTTTTGTCGTTTTATCTGATGTTTTGCCATCTTGATTGTTGCTTTTGTCTTCTTAACTAAAAAAACACAAACCAACCAAAATATATGAGCCGAACTATGGCTGCTCTGATTCCTTAAAAGGGATACGTAGGCATTGGGGTAGGGCTTGAACGAGCACAACTTTTTATTTTCCCTACATTATTTTCTCATTTCTTTTGCATGCATTCCCTCTTACATCTTTTCATTTAGATCTTAAGCTTAGACACATATTTTACATACCCATTAGATTAGAATAACAAGAGTAGATACCGTAGAGTACTACGGGCGTGTGGGTTGCTAATACCTTCCCCTCGCGTAACTGACTCCCTTACCGGATCTCTTGGTCAAAAGATCATGATTTCATCCTCTTCAGGTTTTATCGATGTTTACCTTTCCCTTTTGGTGGGATAAAAGACGTTTGATGGCGACTTCATTGATTTTATATCAGATGACAGTTCGGCCATTTGCTTCAGTAGCCTCCCTGCAGAAAACATCATGATAGCTGCTCATAGTAGACTTCTACTTCAAACCTTCGCCTTTGCCATTCCTGGAAGAGAATCCTAAACCAGCCCCATTCTTGTTCACTGGAGGATTAATGACATGTCCCCATACTTTACTTGGACCATTGCGCACAACCTGTTGAGCATCCTTGAACGAAGCCACGGGATTCTCATTCTCTCTCACATTATCAACAGATAGAGCCTAGAAATGCATCCCCACAACAGCTTCACCTGCTTCTACAACACTGAAACATGATAGATGAGATATCATCAACGCTTGCTCTCCATTTATAATAACCACTTTGCCTTTGCACACAAATTTCAACTTTTGGTGCAGAGTCGAAGTGACAGCCCCTGCTTCGTGTATCCATGGTCTTCCCAGTAGAAAACTATATGCCGGTACAATATCCATGACATGGAAAGTGATCTGCAACAGATGCGGGCCTATGTGAATAGGCAGATTGACCTCCCAAATAACTGACTTCCTTGACCCATCGAAAGCTTTGACAATAATACCACTTGGGCGCATAGGAGCCCCTTGATATTTCAACTTTATCAGCGTACTCCTTGGTATCACATTCAAGGAGGATCCATTATCAATTAGCACATTTGATAATGAATCACTTCTACAGTTCATGGATATGTGGAGAGCCAAATTTTGATTCCTCCCCTCGTCAGGCAATTCATCATCGCAAAAGCTTAGGTTATTACATGATGTAATATTACCTACCACACTGCTGAATTGATCTAATGGCATGTCATACTTCACGAACGCCTGGTCCAACACCCTCATTAAAGATTCTCTATAGGAAGCAGAATTCATCAATAATGCCAAGATAGATATCTTTGAAGGAGTCTGCAATAACTAAACCACAATTCGGTAGTCACTCATTTTGATTATCTTCAAAATATCATCTATGTCCTTCTACAGGATAGTACCACTGGATTCCCCTGCAGCCATCTTATCTTCAACACTTTCCACAGCCTTCTTACCAGTATTATCATTTCCTCTAACAACTGGTGCAAATACACGACCACTGCGGGTCACTCTACTAGTCTCAGCAATATTTCCAACATTAGACAAAGGCTGGATGGGAACTTTCACCCCATCCTCTAAAATTGTAGCATTATACTTGTACGGTACAACTTTGTCTGATTTGTAAGGAACGACTTCTGGAAAGAAAATCACCACAGGGGCAACAACTGGCTTGCTACAATATTCAACTTTAACAGGGCCGAAATCATTGAAACATGGCACAATCACATTCACACCTTCTTCAGACAATTTTGACATCAAAGAATCATCATCGAAGAACATACCCTTATCTGGGGAAAAGAAATCGTCCGCAGAAGCATATTCATCATCTGATTCTTCCTTAACCAAGCAAACCTCAATCTCATTAACCTCATGATAATCATTACTTTGGCCTGAAACCTTGATAGTTCCATTATCCAACAACAAATGAATACCCTTTTTCACAATCGAACAACTTGGGAGTCCCTGCAGCAAACCCGACAAGATCCATAGTGGTGCTCTACCTGACCAGCCATGTGATAGAAAGTAGCATTCAATTGCACAAGATCATCGTTCATGTGTTCCACATCAAAGATCCTGAACTCTCCAGAACATCCAAAGACCATGTTTACTTCTTCCTCATACTCTTCCCTAGACATGATTATATGGATGAGGCCCTCATCCATCATCTCTTGCAAATCAGCCTTTATCTTATCGCAACCTTGTATATTAGTACTACAGATATCACAACCAGCATGGTCATGAGTATAGTAACTAAACTCGCAAAGGTTTGCATGCATCTTTAGCAAGTCTCCTCTAACCAAGTTAATATCATAAATGTGGAAGTCCTTTAGACAACCAGCAACCATGTTAACAGAATTTGTTCCTCCATGCTTCGGGAGAGGATTATCTTTTACATTAGGGCTGACAACTTTGAAGGACAAAAGGCCAGATCTAACCATTTTCTGTACCTCAAACTTTAGAGGATAACAATTTTCCACATTATTCCCTGGTGCACCCTGATGAAAAGCGCATGTCGGTTCTGCCTTGTAGTACCAAGGTAAATGGGATGGTATAATAAGAGGTGGCCTAGTCTGGACCAACTTTTTCTGGATCAATTTTGGGAGTAGCTCTGCATAACTCATAGGGATAAAGTCAAAAGGTTCTCTTCTTTGATTCTTCCCTTGACTTCCCTGAGGGGCTGGTCTTTGATAAGCGATTGTAGCCCAAGTTGTGTTTACAACCGGAGTTACCGAGGCAACCTGTTGATGGCGCTAATGATTTCTTCTAGGAGGATTTACCCTTCTCTCTTGAATAAAAACATTTCTCTCTCCCTCTTTCTTCTTAACAAATCCATACGACGACTTTTTCATATTGTTGGGACTTTCACTCTTTGCCAAACGACCTTCTCTTACGGCCTCTTCCAGACGGACGCCCATTCCCACCATTTCAGTAAAATCACTGGGTGCACTTGCCACCATTATCTCATAATAGAATGCACCTAGTGTCTTCAGAAAAATATTTGTCATCTCTTTCTCTTCCATTGGAGGAATCACTTGGGCGGCTACATCATGCCATCTCTATGCATATTCCTTAAATGATTCCTTGTCCTTTTGGACCTTGGCCCTGAGTTGATCGCGATCAGGCTCCATATCCATATTGTATTTGTACTGTCTAATAAACGATTCACCTAAGTCATTAAAAGAATGAATATTGGCACTATCCAGGCTCGTGTACCATTTCAACACTGCACTAGTTAAATTGTCTTGAGAGAAATGAATTAACAGGCGTTGGTCATCTGTATGAGTATCCATTCTCCCTACATACATCACCAAGTGAGCACGAGGGCAAGAGTTTCCCTTGTACTTTTCGAACTCTGGTACTTTAAACTTTGCAGGTATTTTCACATTTGGAACCAGACACATATCATGCACCTTCTACCCAAACAACTATTTTCCTCTGAGGGCCTTCAACTCTTTTTGCATCTTGTCAAACTGTTCTTGAAAATCGTCCATTCGATCATAGAAACCTAAGCTTTCACTTGGTGGAGGAATTGGATAATACACATCATCATTAGAAAACGGGACCATATACACCGAGGGAGGTGCAACATTTTGAATCTCGTTTCTAGTAGCAGGGGTAACATGCACCACGGGAGGTGTGGGAGCATCAGCAGTTTGAGTTAGCAGAGAAATATAAGGATCCTGATTAATACCTTTTGGCATAAAGTTCTCTGGCATTCCCCAGGGATGTCCCAGAGGCACACGATTCTGAACAACAACTGGAGTAGCAGATACAGGAACTGTCGGAGCTTAAGTAGTAACCATTGTCTGTTGAGGTTGAGCAATCGGTGGATGATTCTGAGCAGCCACTAATGATTCCATCAGAGCAGTGAGATAGTCCATACCAGCCTTTAGAGCAGAAACTTCCTCATGCAGCTCGCGATTCTCTTGTTCTAGGTTGTCCATCTTCCTTCTGAGATTAGCTCGAGTATTGTACTAGTGAGACAGCTTGCTGAACAAAGTAAAGAAGCTCAGTAAGACACCTGGATATGCACAAAAATGCAAAAATCATGTATAATATGATGCATGATGTGCAATGCACATGATTTATTTTATTAATAATATTTCAAGGTATTTAAAGATTTATAGACAATTTTGCAAATACCAAAGTAATGACACATTTGAAATACTGGAAAAAAAATTATTATAATAACTTCAAAATGGATTACAAGTTTCAATAATCCCAAGTATAAGATGAAAGTAAAGTCTAAAACCCTAAGAAGCAAAGCTGAAAGAGATCACTCTATACGTTGACGCTTCCCTGTAAGTCTGGAAATCTGAGCCTTCAACCTCTGGTTTTCTTCCGCATATCTGGTGGTACCTCCTTCCAATCATCTGAATCAAGAAGTGAGTAACTAGGATCTGATTGAGGATTAGGGGAAAATAAATCACATTGCCTCTCCATCGTCTCTACAGCCCGACTCTCTAGAATTTCAATCAAGTCGTCTTTCTCCTTTAAGTATGCTCGGTAGGAAACCTCTAAAGTCTAGAACGTATTCTTCTAAGCTTCCTTTTCCTGCTACATCCTGACTAAAGCAAGCTGGAGCTCTTACATGTCATCCAATAGGGGAGGACTGGTCTTCACAAACAAATCAGGCATAGGTGCTTCCCGAGAATACGTAATTTTCAACTGAATAGCTCTTGCTTGTACCCACTACAGATAAGGCTCCAAAGAAATAGCCCCCTAGGTCCCAAGTCCTTCCTTCTCTTCCTGTGAATGTGTCGCCAGGCCTTTGCAATCTGCTCCCTAGCTTCCTTGTGATTTTCTCCCTCTTTTAGGAAGAAACTACTCAAATGAATGATGTTTGGCTTATCCCTCATTGGATATCCAAGTTGTCACCGTGCAAGAACGGGGTTGTAGTTAATTCCTCCCTTTATAGCGAGAAGAGGTGCATTGAGGAAACATCCACAATTGTTGACAATTTCTACATCATGGTAAGCCTGATGATACCAAACAATATTTGAATGAGTATGTGCCATGATCTTAGGAGCCCAACGAGGTTCCTTCCTGACATCCCACAAAGCATCAGACTGAGGCAAATGAGAAGTAAACCACTGATACAACAGAGGCGTGCAGAAGATGATCATCCCCCCATGAGAAGAATCCCGAAGATGAATAGAGTAATAAGCATCACCCAAAAATGTAGGAACTGGGTTTCCAATCATAAATATTCGGATGGCATTGATATCAACAAATTTGTCTACATTAGGAAATAAGAACAACCCGTAAGCAGGTAGAGCAAAGATGGCCTCAAAAGAAACCGTACTCTTCATCCTAGAAAAGTAGCAAGCTTTCTCCAATAAGAACTGAGTTGGTAATCCTCTAATCCCTCCTTTAGTAGTCATGTGGGCTTCAAACTCAGACTTCCCCAGATGGATTAGAGCAGCAGTCTCATGTGATTTTGGCTCACCATTCAAACCAGTAAAATGAATAATGAACACGATCGGTAATAGGAAAACCCAGCAGATAAGAATACTCCTCTAATGTAGGCATCAACTGATAGTCAGGGAAAGTAAAGCATCGATACATCGGATCATGGAACTGGACTAATATCGAGAGAATACCCTCCTTCATCCTAAGCTTCATGAGAGAAATGATAGACCCATACTTTCTCTGAAAATCTGCATAACACTCAATCTCGGGAATCAGACTCATCAACTCGTTTATCTTGGGATCTTTGAAACTGTACATTAAAATATGTTACTGTTGGTTCATTCCAGTTTAATATGCTATGTATCTGAAATGAATGTCGTTATTTTAAGTTGAAATTGTAGCATCCTGATTTGGTTGTCGGAATTTTATAACTCTGATTCTTATATTAATTGTCGGGTAGAATTAGGGTGTTACACGAGGGGCACAGAGTGTGTGTCAGTCGGCACACTTTGTAAAGGTCTGGTGATCGTCACAATATGTGTAGCAAGCAACACAGTGCAAAAATCAAAATTTCCAAAAATGTTATTAATATAGGCTACAGAGGACATACATAGACATTTATATCACTACGTATATAATAATTTGTGTAACATTAAAACATAGCATATGTAGATTTAAATATTAGAAACAGTGCCAAACATTTTAACTGAATCTAGAAATTTTGAGTTTTCCAAACAATAATCTGAAGTAAAACAGAAAGTTAACAGAAAGCATAAAATCTAGTCTAGAAAGGAAAATCAGAAAACAAGAAATCTATTCTAGAAAGCAAGGAAATCCTAAATTGGTTTTCCTTCCCCACACTAAATAAATAGTGTCCCCACTATTTTAATGTGAGAGGTAGAAGAATGCATAATGTCTAGAAATATCAGCCACAACTATTAGTATTCTGAGCAGAGGAATAGATGTGTTTAAAAATGTGATCCACCTACTATGTTACTAAATCTGTAAAACCATGAAACTCATTGTGTAATTTAGTGAATTCTTCTCTCAAGCAATTTAGCTCAGTTTATAAAGCATGTATGGCAGTATTTTGATCAACAAAGGTAGGTGCGAAGGCAACTGGAGCAACAGAAGCACGTGAAGGGGTGGGTTGATTAATGGATGGAAAATTATGGTAGAATGGAGGTGTTTCAGGATCTGTTTCAGGATCGGAGAGAAAGGCATCATTGTGATTATAGATCTATGGTGTCTCAAGAGAAGCTGAAGGTGAAACTTGGTGTACTTCCAAATCAAATAGTCAGTTGTTTCGGTCTTGAATACTAGTTCTTGGATTTGTCAAGGTGAAGAGTTGCATAACCTGGTTGTTAATTAGAAGTTTAAATTCGCTAGGGCCTGGTATTTTGATGATTCCTATGTTGAAACAGAATTGTATATTCACGGGTTGGAATCCACGCAGAGGGTGGAGTCCGAGAAGTGGTTGTCGCATTCCAATAGCATTGTCTATCATGGTCACTAGGCCTCCCACTAAGATAGGTACATGATCAGTTTGTGTAATACGTGTAGCGTTATAAATGTTTAAGACTAAGCCATTGGATTGACTTGACTCGTACAGATCAAAATAAAAATCACCGCCGCGCTTTATTGTTTCCAAAGGAATGGGAAAAGAGTGAATAACCAAAAAGAAGGGGAAAGATTCTAGGTAAGGGGGTTTTTTATGCAAAGGGAAGGTATTAGCACCCTAAACATCTATGGTACTCCGCAGGAACTTCTTTGTAAAAATTTGTATATTTTGGCTATAAAATATTGTGTAAAAATAGATTGTGGTGATGAGAAAAGAAGTATTTTTTATGATTTTTGAACCCGTCGCGGTTGTGAACCTTTAGTGCCTATGTACCACCTTTCGTGCAATAGGGGATCAGGGTACACGTAGTTCCTCTTCGAAAATTTTAAAACACGTGAGTGTTGGTTAATTTTAAGAGATAAGACGTCATTGTCATTGTCCGTGTGGAAAACATACTTACTACCCACAATTATGAGACAAGAGAATTTGCGTCATCTCAAAGTGGAGGATATAGCTTGGATTTTAAAATCAACAATGCCTCACTCAACACCCAAGTGGAAAATATCTCACTTCACTACATATTGTAGAAGTATAGTTTTTGCATCACTACAAGGATTGATAAGAGTCTAATCTTTTGAGAGAAAATTTTAAAGATAAAAACCAAAATGGAAAAATAGTTTGAATGAGATTGATTGACTTTTAGTCTTCTCACAACAATGTTAAGGTATTGCTAAGTTGATTGACATTTGTTTAGGAAATAATTTTTGAAAATGCATGGACATAAGTCCAAGTTTATTATGAAAGTGGTTCAAGTTTTAAAAAAAGAAGAGTTTTCAAATGGAGAGAGAGGATTTTTGAAATTAAAGAAGATGGGAGGAGATGAAGGGACTATCCTAAAGCATAAAGGTAAAAGCTAGGGAAAAGGACCATCTAACCAATAAGAAACCAACATTTGACACAATGAGTCAATGTAGAATTCCCATCCTTTAGATTTGAAACCAAGAAAATATTTAATAAACCTCTTAATAATACCAAGCTTCAATTTGAATTAAGTCTTCATAAAAAAATTGGGCAGAGTAACAGTTGTACACAGACGAATTCCAGATTACAGACAAAGCATGTAACCACAACAACCTGCACACAAAACAAACAAATAACCCAATGTCTTGGGGTAAACCCCAAGAACTCCAGACAAAATAACAATCAAGGTCACAAGGTCTCAAAGTAGGCCACAGCTTCTAATCTTAAGTCCAAGAAGTCCATAACTCCAAAATGCCAAGGATACTAACCAAATAGTCCAAGTAACATTAAAGTTTTTAAGGGTTTAAGTTGGTTATTAGGTATTGTTGTACCCAAAAATTTGCCCTCCTATATTCCTCAAGATTTGACAAGAATAATTCTCAAATTGCTCAAGATTGCTCAAAGATTGCACAGTCCAAATACCTCCTAAGCCAGCTGAAATTAGGGTTTTGGTTATTTAAAGGAATTGGAGGTTTTCAATGGCTCAATCAAGTCTCATAGGCCTATATGCATTCTCAAGCACCTACATGCCAAGTTTCAAGACTCACAGGGCCAATTTGCACAGTCAAAAGCTCCATTTGATCCACAGTCAACTACAAGGGCAAAATGGTCATTTTGCAGTCAAAAGTCAGATTTTTTGGTCAACATCTCATTTTGAGTCCACAATCATAGTTTGATCAAGTCTTGATCATGATTCCACAAGAATAACTCAAAAATCATCAAGATGCAAAAAGTTATTATTTTTGGACAGCAGAAAAGTCAACTGTATCTTGACCAGGGCATAACTTTTTCATGGTTTGTCAGAAAAATTCCATCCAATGCTCATTTTGAAGAGGATGAAATTTCCTGCAATCCATATTCACACTCCAAGTCCAAGAAATGCTCTCACAAGAAGTTATCAATTTCTACATTATAGGTCAAATTAAAAAGTCAACAAAAATGCACTTTGAGTCAAAGGCCATAACTTGAGATTGGTAAATCCAAATGACATGGGACCAAAGGCATTGGTTAGAGGACTTCAATACCTTTCCAAAATGTCCAAGAACATGTTCATATGATCAAAATTGAGCAAGATGTGCATTGGAGAAGTTGGGAAATTTTCATGAATTTGCAAAAGTCAACTTTGCTCAAAACACCTCATTTTTGCTAATGGGCCTCAAATCTCTTCTTGAAACTTCATCCATGACCTATGAACGACCCATCAAGCTTAATGGAATTTATTTTCTTATTTTTATTGATTAATTGGATTTTTAATTAATATTAATTCATTTAATTAATTTAAATTGTAGGAAAATAGAAGATTTAATGTTTTCAATCTTTTTGTGAAGCAAATATGGTCAATATATGCTGGCAATTTCGTGCTCAAAGTCAAAGATACAAAATCTCCAAATTTGGAAACATTTTCCAATCATGAAGATTCAAAAATATTTGATTTTCAATCAAAGATCTAATCATCATTGCAATGGATTCTTGCTCAAGTTTTTGACCTAATTCGTTTCCTCTATATATATGCAAGCAAATCCTAATCTCATGGACGTGAAAAAGCTGCAGAAAAAAGCCCTAGCATATTGAAAAAATTCCAAGAAACTTGAAAACCTATTCTTATATTCCAGACCAATTCAAGGAAATTTGCTTATTCTAACACCTTGCAGGAGTCCCCATGAGTGTTTGGCAATCAAATTCAAGCCTTAAAGCTCAAAGAATCGTCCTAGACAGTTTCACGGTTTGGCTTTTTGATCCATAAACGTATATCTTGATTCATGCATATTTAACATATTTTTGTGATTGGTTTGTGTTGATAGGGACCATACGAATCTAATGGTATAACTGAATTGGATTATAATGCCCTGAATCCAAAGATGCCATGGACGATTTCTAGGGTTCTTAAGCTTTGAAATTGGGGCTTTCTGAACCAGGCAAAATTAGGACTCCTAAGGCCCATGGTTGGAATCGTTAGAACAAGACGAACACAAAGGACCCCTTGCGAAATATTTATATGTGTTATATCTCTAATCGCTATTATTCGTGCAACTAGTTTGTGGGGGTTAAAAACCCCCGCTATCTAATATTGTTTTTTGCAGAAACTATGAAGAAGATGATGATGTGTTAGTACACGGTTGGCCAGTTCAAAAGAGCGCGCGTTTTTTTATAATTTCAGTCTATTAATTTGTTTGCATATATAATCAACACTTGTTATTCTAATAACGATTGAAGCGTGATGGTGGAGTGGTTAAGGCATTGACATGTGAGCGCTGGGACCTGGGTTCGAATCCCAGGTCCCCCAAAATCCTTGTTATTATTTTCTTATACATATTCACATGCAGATCTCCAAAAGAAGTCCATCATATGCCTCACATCTCAACATGCCATGTGTCTTCAAACTCAAATCCTGTGGCCTAGATTGGAAGACTAGCATACTCCTTGGTCAATGCACGTGTGGACGATCCAAAAAAGTCAAAGAGGCTTGCAGGTTATTGGGCTTCAAAATTCCAGGAACACCTCCTTATTGGGCCAGCACCCCCCTGGTTTATTCTTCTTTTATATTTTCTATTTAACTATTTTTGTTATTAATTATTATTATTATTAGTTAAATCAAATTAATTTTTTTTCACAATAAAATCAGAAACTAAAATATAACTTTTTTTTTATTATTATTCATTAAAATTGAATTCGTCCTTTATTATTTTTGTAAATAAATATAATTAACTAATTTAGTTTAATTAGGATAATTCTAACTTTTTTGCAATAATTTAAAATCAACATAGAATTAGGTTTCTTGACAATTTTAATCCTTTTTATTTTATTTTCTTTTAAAATATAAAAAACTCAAAAAAAATATTTCTTTTTTATTAGTTAATTAATTAGGTTTAATTTAATTTAATTAAATGCAAAAATGATAAAAAAACTTCTTTCTTTCTCAAAAAGGGTCAAAACCCTAAGGACTTCTCTGATTCAATTTTTTCGCGCATATTAATTTTTGATCCATATATTATGTAATTGCTCCGAGGATGTAATAGCGTTAATTAGGACCTTTTTATCGCTTTTATTTTACTTTCCGCAATTTACTTTTCAAGGGTTGTTTTTGGCGATGTAAATACCCGACGCCTTGTAATAGCGTAGATTTATTTTCCGCAAACTATTAATTTCTAGATGTATGTTAATTAGGCTATGCATGACAAGACTTATCTCTGAAATTAAAATCAACTCGTAGCTCACCATAATATGTGCAAAGATAACTTAACTGAAAATTGACACATTTGCACATGCCACTCCTAGGGTACGCCTCACTTGGTTGCCTCGACGTGGTCATTGAGTATAGGGTGTTTTAGAGGTCGCCCTCCTGTCTAAAGATCCAAGTTGCCTCAAAACGGTTGCCTCAGATAGAAAAGGATCTAGGACATTAGGGTTACCGCTAAGGCGTCCTACTATTGCTTTGGTGACCACATGTCCCTATAATCGAATTGACCCGAAACTCCAACGACGGTGCTACCTACTTCTCAATAGTGGGATAGTACTGTCTAAAGGACATTTACACAGCTTAATTTCTTTTGAGTAGGTAGAGGTTCTCGGGTACTTGCTCTTTCAAAAAAAAACAAAAATACTTTTCGCACCTACACTTTTCTGACAAAAGTTTTCAAACAACACTTCATACACTCTTGAGGACTGATACAAGAGTTAAAACGAAGTTTTCAAACAAACTTTTTTCCAAACCCACAAACACAAGAAAAGCAAAACATTTTTGAAAACATAGTGAGCAAGTATCTAAGAGCCCGTAGATAACCATGGATAGAAAGGGTGCTAACACCTTCCCTTTCTATAATCTACCTCCCGAACCGAGAAACATCTTGAAAAGGAATTTTGCTGTGCTTTTGTCCTTTCCATGTTGGAGAAAATAAAAGATGGTGGCGACTCTTGCTTACCGCGACATTTTGCGAACCAGCATTAAAAAACAGTCAGTTCTATTCCCACCGATCACAGGTATCTTCAAAAAGAAAATGAAAAAAGCTCAAGTGATCAAAATACAAATACATAAAAGTAAATTCCCAAGTGAGTAAAGATGAAAAAATAGCATGAAATGTAAATGCTAAAGTAAATGGTACATAAAGTAAAAGCATAAAATAAAAACATAAAATTAAGTCAGTTATTAGGAATTAGTGGTTAGTTGGATGACCATCTTGAAACTTGCATTTGGAACTCATTAGAGGATTGGTATAACCAAAGCCTCTCAACAACAAGTTGCATTTTCTTTTTGCCAAGTATATCATCCATTTAAGAATCTCAAAGTAACACTTAATGATCAATTATGTTTAAGTGATCCACTTTGACCAAAATTGATGAAGTTCCATTAGAGGATTGGTAGAACCAAAGCCTCATAACAATGGATCTCAAGGTTATTGGATCAAAGGATTCAAATTAACATACTTGGGCTTGCAAACATAGGTTTTGGCCACGAATGATCATTTTCTCAAATCGGAACAAAATTTAGCGCTATGTTAAGCAGTCGTAAGTGGACTTATATAGAAGTCGCGCCTATTTTGAGGTCGATCAATAGCAATCTATGCACCTCATGTCGTGAGACATGATATGTAAATCATGCTCCAATACAATTTGGTACAATAAGAATGAGATAAGATGAAGAGGAAAGGGGAAATGAATAAACAACATTTGAACCAAAAAATTTAATCAAACTATTATTAAAATCATTCATCCATTTTTATGGAGTTAGACTCAACACCATGTATCCAATGATATTAACAAAGTTCATGATCAACATTTCAATCCAAGACCAGCCAGAATATTGTACAAAAATAAAATTGTATAAAAAATAAAAGAAAAATGGTTTTTTAAAATGATTATAAAATGGAAATAAGAGAGAAAAATAGTAACTCTATTCAAATTAATCAAGAAAAAATAAGTAAGACTATAGAAAAATCATTAATGAACTCAAATATTTTTATAAAATTTTTTGTAATTTTTTAAAGTCAGAAACTATTTTTAAAATTAAAAGAAATAGTTGAAATAAACAAAAAATGATGAAAAATAGAAAAGTCAGAAATAAAAAATAAATTAGGTCACCAATATTTCTCACAATGTCATTGGATCCTTCCCTATATTTTTCAGAATTTAAAAATGAATAAAAGTATTATAAACATTTAAAATAATTCAAATAAAGTGAAAAATTATATAAAATATCAAAACACAAAATAAAATTGTGAAAAAATAAAAATCAGAAGGAGAAAAATCAAAAGTATTTTCCATAAATGTTTTAGATTTTTTGGAGTTAAAATGAATTTTCTATGAATTTTTGAAATTTAAAACAATTAAATATAAAAATCAAAAATCAAAAATAAAGTCACAAATATGTGGATCATTGGATGAGATTCAAAACGCGTTAGTAATCAAATCCAAGGGATCTGGCGCGTTGTGCATATCATGGTCATTACTGAATAAAGCACCGAGTCAGTTATAAAATCAGAAATTCAAAAAATCCATATGGATTGTTACATTGGTTGAAGGATGAGACATTGTTCATCTTCAACTTCCAGCCAGTCTCAAAACTAGGTCACTCAAACTGTAAAATTAGAGCTCGAGACCGGTACCATTCGCTTCGTCTCATCAAGACGAAGACAAATACACCTTCATGAAAAATTTATATAAATTGTAGCTCAAACAATTTGGAAGAGATGTTTTGAAAGGGATTTGAAATTTCTTGGTTAAAACGTGCTTGCAGTTAAAAACAAGTGTTGCGACTAGAAACATGATGATAAGAGCTTCACAATGGTATCAAAGTTTGAGAGAATTGGTGAAGGAATCTACCTATTGAAGTTAATTTGCAGAGCTCTGAAACTGGACTTAGCTAGCACGATTTAGGGAGTTTTAGAGCTTAGTTCTTCTTCTGTTAGCTTTAGTGAGGATCAAGGAAGGTGAACTGACAAAGAAAAATGATAGAGAAAGGTTGTAAGAAAAAATTCGAAGTTGCAGAAAATTGAGTTCAAGATGAAGTTTGGCAGGGTGATTCTGGCTCTCTAAGCTTGAGGAAATGAATGTCGGATGACCCTCTATTTATAGGGAATCAAATGGAGTGCTCAAGTGTGTGAAATGATGAAGTTTGGAGGGAAATCGTGTGAAGTTGCAAATAAGAAAAGTGTGACTTCTATTTTGATCAAAACTCATCCAAAATTTGAGTTTTAATGTGCTAAAAATTTCTGGAAGTTCACTAAACATGTTTAGAAGAAAAAACGCGCAGCAATTTTGTGATTAGAGGCCAAAACAAAGATTTCAAATTCCTGACTTGGTGAAAAATTCAGTTTCAAATTGCCAAATTCAAACCAATAGCATTCTCAACTCAAGGGGTCTTAGGACATGATTCTTGAAGCTTTAGAAAGATGAGTTTACAAGCTTTTCCATGTGCAAAGAATGGGAAAAAATGGTTGCTTGAGCTGAAAGTTGCAATGAGTCAAAGTTGGGAAAAAGAAGTTGACTTTCCATTCTTAGAAAATGTCTAAGTTTTTCTTCAAAAATGACTTATAATGTCTTGCATCCCAACATGGCCTTCCACATGAAATTTTCTATTGACAAAAAAAGTTGGCATGAAATAGACCTCTTGAATGGAATTTTTAAACTTGAACCATTCAAAATATCAAAAAATTGAGGGAGTTATGACTTGTTGAAGTTGGGAAAAATTCAAAAAATGACCTATAATCTTTTGCATCCTTAGAGCATCTTCCATCCATTTTCAAGCTTTTCACATAAAAGAAAGGTTGAAGTTCACATCTTCAAAATCATTGTAGAAAAAGAATAGGCTCAAGGTGATGAAAATGGATTAATTTATGGTCATTTGAAGTCACATAAAGGAATTTGAGGGTCCATCTAGAGGACTTGTAATCTTTCTTCACCATCATGTTTCTTCCACACAAAATTTCTTTGAAACTTTTGAAGTAATTTATTAATGACCATTTGAAGAGGAGAATGTCTTTGGAATCACTCAAAAATACCAAAAGATGAGAAAAATATACCCCTTTGAAGTTCAAAACCCTAGCTCCTAAAGCCAGAAAATACCTTGGGGAACCTTTGCAACTTTGACCAACCTTCTTGCACAAATACTTTTGTTATGTGATTATAAGTTGTTGAGGATGATGAGGAGAAACTATTGAAACCAAAACCACTTTCACATCTTGAGAATTGAATGAGGTGTGCACTTGTGATCATCAAAATCAAAGACTTGTTCAATTGAGCCAAACTTCTTCAATCAACCCTTGTATTTTTTAAATAAATATTAACAACTTGAGGCATGATGAATCATGAAATACTTTGTCATGATATTACTTCCAAACATATTTAATGATTAGGCTTGAATCTCAATGAAGCTTTGTTGAGGAAGGTATAGAAATGAACTCATGAGTCCATAGATCAATCTTGATGGAATATATTCTGCTTTCACCTACATCATCAACAATTGGGGAAAATACTCATTGTATTTTTTAGTTGAAGGATAATCAATACAAAACATATATGATCATAAAGTACAAGCCAAGGTTCCTGGTGATTCCTCCTATATTAAAGCTAAAGATAGGGAGAAGAACCAAATCCTAATGTGTGATCTTATTGTGATTGAATTGATGTGATATGGTGAAGGGATCTTAGGGGGGAAATTGAGGTACAATAATATGTTCAAAGTTATCTATCATAAAGGTAGCGGAATTAACGAGACGGTTTTGGGAGGCACAATACATGATGAAAAGTTCATCTTTGGACATAGAGGTAATGTTTTGTTCTTTTCCAAAAAGGTGTGACCAAGGAACTTATGGAAATAACGGATAGCATGGTTATGGATATTTTCAAAAAACATGTTATTAGGCTCAGGGTTGCTATCTCTGGTTATATTATCCCAAAAATATCCAAGTTCATGGTAAAAAGAAGGTCGTCTTGGGTACAAGTAAACACATGTGGGCCACTAGGAAATCCTAATAGATTAGTAAGTTCGCGGTTATTATACCGGTATTTAATATTGAACATTCTAATTAGGCCTTGATTAAATCATAATCCATGGTCAGGCAAAAAGGTGAATGAGCTCAGGAATTCTAAGGTCAACTTACGATAAGAACTAAATCTCCTTCTCAAGGGAGAAGTATCCCAAACTATTTGGTTCAGAAAAAACATCAAATTATCCCTAATACCTAATGTGGTCATGGTAGGTCCATCAAGGTAGAACGTTAGTGTCATCTCTCTTATAGCCAGCGCCTCAAAATGCCTCCTTTGGGCTCTTCCTCTGAAAGCAATTCCCATTGTGTCAACTTCTTGCATCGTTAGTTAGTTCAGTTAGCTAAAATTAAGTTAGACTGTAAGTAAGTTGACAGTTAGAATTAAGTTAGTAGTGGTTAATGTTAGAGAAAAATAATTCATAACTTTTATGAAAAGAAAAAGAATGAAAATTAAGAAAGTGTAAAGATTAAAATTAGTAAATCAAAATAAAAGACTAGAAATTGGGGTGTCTCCCACAAAGAATTTTGTTTTATGTTGTAAGATCGAAATAATTTTAATAGGTGATTAAATTTGGGAGTGAGCGGTTAGCTATGCAAGATGGAAACTAGAAGAATAGTCTTTGTTGTCTATACAGTGATAGTGCTTCAAGCGCTGCCTGTTTACGATAAACGGTTCGCTAGATCATCCTTTAATTTCAATAGCTCCACTTGGAAAACCTTAGTTATTTCAAACGGACCGGATCACCTAGAATAATGTTTTCCTGGGAACATATTAAGTCTAGAATTAAACAGGAGCACTATGTCGCCCTCATTGACCTCTTTCCTAGATATGCGCTTGTCGTGCCAATTTTTTGTTCTTTCTTTATAGATCTTGGAATTTTCGTATGCATCTAGTCTAAGATCTTATAACTCGTGGATATCTAGGATTCGCTTTTCGCATGTGGTAGTGTAACTTAAGTTGAGGGTTTTGATTGTCCAATAAGCTTTATGCTCGAGTTATATCGATAGATGACATGATTTTCCATGAAATAGTTTGAATGGTGTGGTTCATATGGGTGTCTTATAGGCTGTTATATATGCCCACAGCACCTCCTGTAATTTGGACGACTAATTCTTCCTAGAAGTGGCAACTATTTTTTCTAAGACTTGCTTAATCTCTCTGTTGGAGACCTCTACTTTCCCACTTGTTTGGGGGTGATAAGGTATTGATACACGGTGTCGGAATCCATATTTCACTAATAGTTTTTCAAATATTTTTGAAATGAAATGAGAGCCACCATAACTGATGACATGTCTTGGCACACCGAATCTAGGGAAAAGTTATTATTTTTAATAGCTTGATTACTACTCGTGCATCATTCATTGGAGAAGCTACAACCTCGATCCATTTTGACACGTAATCTACAGCAACGAGTATCTATTTATTACCTCATCGCGTCTAGAGATGTTTAAAGTGTTTTGGCACCGGTCTCAATTTATGACTGTAATATGGACATCTTTCCATAAGTTAGGCAAATAGAGGCCAGCTTGTAAAATCTTAGCGCAAGTATTTGAAGTGCTTTCATGTCCACCATAGGGAGCAGCATGATAATGGGAAATTACGTTTTCTATTTCATCTGCAGGGACACATCGACGGAAAATACCATTGGCGCCTCTCTTGAAAAGTAGAGGCTCATCCTAATAATACTGTTTAAGATCGTGGAAGAACTTCTTCTTTTATGGATAGGTTAGATCCAGTGGAAGCACTCTAGCGGCCAAGTAATTAACAAAGTCGACGTGCCATGGTAATGTATTTTTAGTGCAAACTGTTTCCACCACTTCATTTTCTTGATATTATAAGTTACAAGGTGTTCAACGATGTTGTTTTCCAACTGGTTTATGAGTTGTTCGTACGGGAAATCATCATTTATAGGCACTTGTTCAGGCTTAATTCCTTCCATTCTAGATAAGTGATCAGCTACTACATTTTCAGTGCCTTTTCTATCTTTGATTTTAAATCAAACTCTTGTAGGAGTACAATCCACCTGAGTAATCTTGGTTTGGTGTCCTTTTTGCTTAATAGGTATCTAATTGTAGCATGATCAGTATAGATGATTATCTTTGCTCTTACTAGGTAAGAACAGAATTTATCTAGGGTGAACACGACGGCTAAAAGTTCTTTTTGGGTGGTGGCGTAGTTCAAATGTGCAGGATCTAAGGTTCTACTAGCGTAATTAATCACATTAAGCTTTTTATCTTTTCATTGTCCTAAAATTGCGCCTACAGTATAGTTACTAGAGTCACACATGATTTCGAACAGTAATCTCCAATCAGGTGGTTGCATAATAGGTGCGGTAATAAGAGTTGTTTTTAATTGTTCGAATGCTTTTAATCATTTGTCGTCGAAATTGAATTCAGCATCTTTCATTAACAGGCCAGTTAGCGGTTTGGTAATTTTAGAGAAATCTTTAATGAATCGTCAGTAGAAACCAGCATGTTCTAAGAAACTTTATATTTCTCTTACGATTTTTGGAGGTTAAAGGTTTCCTATAACTTCTATTTTTTCTTTGTCAACTTCAATCCCCTTATCAGACACTATGTGTCCAAGTACGATTCCTTGTCAGACCATGAAATGGCATTTTTCCCAATTTAATACGAGATTAACTTTTACGCATAGTTTAAGTACCATTTCTAAGTTTGATAAGCATCCTTCAAAACTTTACCCACAGACAAAGAAATCACCCATAAATACTTCCATGATGTCATCTATAAAATCAGCGAAAATTGACATCATGCTCCTTTGGAATGTTGCGGGAGCATTGCATAGTCCAAATGGCATTTGTCTAAAGGAAAGTGTACCATAAGGACAAGTGAATATATGGTGGGAGTGCTTAGAAAGTCGTTCGAGCATCTAATAAATGAAAGGTAAAGGAAAATGATCTGTTGGAGTGGCTTTGTTTAATTTCCTATTGTAATATGGTGGGAGAACTGACTTGTTTTTGCATTTTTATCACAAAGGTTGTGGATAGTAAGAGTCGCCACCGACTTTTCTTTTATCTAATAAGGAAAGGGTGAAAAAGAATGGGAAAGACCTTGAAGATTTTGAGTTCGGGGGGTAGGTTATGAAAAGGGAAGGTGTTAGCACCCTTTTCGCCCGTAGTTATCTACGGGCTCTTAATGACTTAGCTCACTTTTTTAAAATTTGCTTTGTATGTGTGTGTTTGAAAATATTTTAAAAGTTTGTCAATGTAAGGAGAACTTTGTAATAACTCTTGTATCGGTCCTCATTAGGAAATATAAAGTGTTTGAAAATATTTTGAAAGTGTTTGTGAAATATTTTGTTTTTTCGAGAAATTTGTGAGCAAACGATTACGAGTATTTACCCACTCAAGGTCATTCTTGTATTTTTCATCCTCCTTTAGATAGTGTTATACGTACCATTAGTTAGTAGGAAGACTCATTGTTGGATATGAAGGGACAGGTGAGGGTCGTCGTACAGTCATTGAAGGCAACTAGTAAGGACGCTTTATCAATTTTTGTAAGGACTGGATTATTTACTGAAAGGCAACTTTGAAGGGTCGTCGAGGGACTATGATCTTTGTATCGAGGGACTTTGCTAAAGCGTCCCCACGTTCGAGGGACATGACTGTTGATTTTCCGAAGGCAACAAGGGAGGTTACCCTAGAGGTGTAAGTGTGCGAGTGATTTATATTTCATTATTTTATCTTTGCAGTTAGGGTTTTCTAACGATTTGTTTTAGTCTTTTCATGCAAACCCTAATTACTAAAGGCAATATAGTAAAATAATAGCAGGAAAAGTAAAGTGCGGAAAATAAAGGTTCATACGCTATTACATGGCCTTGGGGAAGTTACATAATAGTAGAGCGGAAAATAAAAACCCTAAGCTATTACAACCCATAAACAATTATATAATAATGAAAAAAGGGAATGCGAGAAATAAAAATTACATTCGCGAAAGCGCAATCGATCTAAAAACGTGAAAATAGGGAAGAAAATATTTTTGGTAATTTTTTATGAAAAAAATGATTTGTGATTATTTAATTAAGAAAGACCTAAAAACCCTAATTGATTTTAATAAAAGAAAGTCAATTAATTTAATTAAAAACCCTAAGAATCTTGTTAATTTTAATTTAAAAAAATTAATTAGTTAAATTAATTTAAAAAGGTAATTAAAACTAAACCTAATTAATTTTAACCTAAAACTAATATTTTAGTATTTTAATTAAATATTAAAAATAAATAAGTAAAAGCAAAAAAATAAAAATATAAAAAAGAATTTGGGCCTGATACAGCAAAAAGGGGAGGCTGCGAATAGCAATGGAGGTTCAGGTCCACTAGTGTCAGTGTTGGATCCAATGTGGTCACTCTATATGGTTCACCATGCGCTTGCGCGTCTGGGACGTTGATATTATTTGATGATTGTGATACGGTGGGAGAACTGACTACTTTTGGAATGCTGGTTTGCGTTTTGCATTTGTTTTCGCAAAATGTCGCGGTAAGTAAGAGTCACCACCGACTTTTATTTTATCCAATAAGGAAAGGAAAAAGCACAGAAAAATTCCTTTTTCGAGATATTTCTGAGTACGGGGGGTAGATTATAGAAAGGGAAGGTATTAGCACCCTTTCTATCCGTAGTTATCTACGGGCTCTTAGGTACTTGCTCATTGTTTTCAAAATTGTTTTCTTTGTGTTTGTGGGTTTGAAAAAATTTTTGTTTTTAACTTCGATTTAACTCTTGCTTCTGTCCTCAAGAGTGTAATGATGTGTTTTTGAAAACTTGTTTGTGAAAAGAGTGTAAGTGTGGAAAATTTGTTTTGTTTTGGATGAGCAGGTATCTAAGAGCTAATCTACCTACTCAAAAAAGGAATCGTTCTATGCTAATTTCCTTTAGACAATGCTATCCCACTATTAATGAGTAGGTAGCACCGTCGTTGGAGTTTGAGGGTCAGTTTGAAAGATGGACATACGGTCACTAAAGCAACACTAGGACGTCTTAGTGGTAACCCTAATGTCTTAGATCATGTGTTTCAGGCAACAATATCCAAGGCAACCATTTCGAGGCAACTATGATCTTTTAGACAAGAGGAAGACCTCTAAAACGATCTATACTCAATGACCGTTTACGAAGGCAACCAAGTGGGGTGTACCCTAGGAGTGCGCATGTGCGAGTGTGTTGATTTCAGTTATTTTTATCTTTGCACATTTAAGGGTGATCTAACTGTTTTAAAATTAGACATTCATTCTTGTCATGCAAATCCTATTACCAAACATCTAGCAGTTAAATATTTGCAAAAATTAAAGGTGCGGAAATTAAACTAAATTATTACAAGGCGTCGGGTATTTACATCGCCAAAAGCAACCCTTGGAAATTTAAAAGCGGAAAAATAAATATCCTAATTAATTATTACAAACCAGGAGCAGATACATTAATTGGATAAAGAAAAATAAGGCGCGCGATGCGAAATTAAATCGAATGCGAAATTAGGTTTTTGACCCTCTAACTTAAAAGAAAATGTTTTTTTGTTGTTTTTATTTTTAAGAAAAGAAATTACATCCTAAAATTAAAAGCTAAATTAATTATTAAATAAATTAATTAATGAAAAATATTAAATGACATATTTTTGGAATTTTTATCATTTTAGGAAAAAAATAAAATAATTTAACTAATGTTAAAACCTATTAATTTCTAATTAATTTTTAAATATTTGCAAAAATAAATTAAAGTTACCTAATTAATCAACCTAATTAATTAATTGATTTATTAATGAAAAAATAAATTTCTGAAATTTAATTGGGTAAAAAATATTTTTTGTGATTTTTTTGATAAAAAATAAATTAATTTATTGGTTAGTGATTGAATTAAATAAAATAAACAAAAATAAAAAGAAAGGAGTGAGATGGGCCTGAATATTGAGGGTGTCAATAGCAATTATCTGGCCCATTTGTGAAGATCCAATTGACTTTTGTGATCCCCTGCGTATGCATTGACTTGACCTAGGGTGTGCCTTCAATGATAGCTACCAGATCTGGCCATCTGGCCATCTGGCGTGTTGATTGGTGAGGGAGTATGATGGATCTCCAGCTTAGGCGTGCATTGAATCACCTGAAATTGTTAGGAAAAATAACAAATGCTGGAGGTAGGGATTGAACCCCTGACCTCCAGGCTCTAACGCCTTGAACGTCCCATTTGTAACCACTACGCCATGTGTTTCTATTTGTTAATATAATACAAATTAATAATAATATAAGAAAACAAGTGCGTTAGTGGAATTTTTGCGCGAAATTCAAACCGGCCAATAGAGGGGTGCCACATGGGTCGTCTTCTTCCTGGCACCGTGGGTAAAAGTTTGACAACCTATACCTACGGACAAACGTCCGTTGCTAAAGGCATTGTTCACTCCAAAATCCTCCATGGGAAACATAAATGGAAGCTAGCACCATGGTTGAGCTAGTCTTGTTCCCCTGAACAAGATAGTACCCTTCACGAAGGCCAATTATTCCTGTAACAAAAAGCCCTAAAACCAAATACAAAACCCTAGCAATGGTGATTCATGATATAGGTCAGATAAATGAAATTGGCTATTGGAAAAAGCTTGCAAACATCATAGTGATCAAGAATATGCAATTATTTTTCATTATAGATGCAAGAATGAAGTTAATCGATTTCAAGAAAAGGATGGTTCCGTGAACGACTTACAGTGCACGAGAGAGCTCGAAAATTCCTGGTTTTGATTGGTTTAGGTTGTGGAAGCTGCCAGGAAACGATTGAGATCGTTAAAGAGCCTTGAAACTGCCTCTAAGAGTGATTTTGAATTCTCACTTTTTGCTTGTTTTTGCAAATTCGGTTCTTGCTCTATGCTTGATCTCCAACCTTGATTTTGGTATGCCTTGCCTCCTTATGTATTGTACAATGCATTAGGTTTGAATACCCTGTCCAAATCTTCTTCTTTCAATGATTTTGATGTGGATTTGATTTGCTTTGAACAACTTTCCAAAATTGCCTTTTCTCGATCTTTTTGTGCACTCAAGCTTTGATGCGAATTGGGAATGGTTCTAGCTGTCCAATGAAGCCTGAAATCATCAAAAGATCTTTGGTTATCAAGGCTTTGGATTTTATTTGATTTATTTTGATTTAAATCAAATTAATTCAAATAAAAATCAAAAAAATTAATAAAAATATGGTATGGACACATGGCCAAGGCTAGATCACGTGGGCTATAATGCCAACTCAAAACAATTGAAAAAGAATGGGCCCATTTGGCAAAATTTGAAGTTTTTGGCATAGTTGACTTTTGGCAATTTTGCAAAAATGTCCAACTTCAACAATGCATAACTTCCTCAATTTTGAATCTTTGAAGGTTTTCTTGGACTTTTTAGAAATCTTGAGATGTCCTCTAACGGACCCTTTTTGTCTCATCTCAATTTGATATCCCATGCTCATGTATGAAGCTTTGACAAAAAAAAGGTGTTTTTGTTGACTTTTCAAAATGACATATAATGTCCAAATTCATAACTTCTTGTGAGTGCATATTTTGAACTTGGGAACTGAATATGGATTGTAGGGAATTTCATCCTCTTCATAATGAGCTTTGGATGGGTCATTTTTTTATAAACTATGAGAAAGTTATGCTTTGTCAAAGTTGAGTTGACTTTTCCTACAAAACCCTAATTTAGCAACTTTTGAATCTTGATGAATTATGAGCAATGCTTGATGAATCATGATCAAACTTGATAAAATGATGAAATATACTTCAAAATGAGAATGTTGACAAAAAATATTGAAGTTTGACTGTATGTAAGTCACAATTGACTTTTTCCCTAGCAAAGTCGATTTTTGGACCTTTGAGCAATTGACTGAGCAAACTTCCTCTGCAAGGCTTGAAACTTGACATGGATGATCTTGAGAACATATTAGGACATTGGTGAGCACTTGGGGTCACTTGTACTCAAGGATCTTGATGCAACACAAAACCCTAATTTGGGGTAGACTGCCTTAGGAGAGAGCTTGTCTGGCCAACCCTTGGACTACCTTGAGCAACTTAGGGATCTTTCTTGAAATGTTTTGAGAAATATGGGAGGGAAAATTTTGGGGTACAAAAGCTTCCCCTGTTAAATCTTCTTAAACCTGAGGATGTAGATTGGCTTTCGTGCCTTTCGTAATCCGAAGGTGGAAGATGATTGAACACTAGAGTGCCCGGAAATTTGCACTCGCACGAAGTGGTAATTGTCTTGTGATGTCGGGAATGGGCTTATAGATTCCATTTGGAAATTGGTGACGGGAGGATGGGCTTAAAGATACCATCCGAAGGAGTGTCGATCGCATAAGATATTCCTTAGCGAGAGCTTGCATACCTGTCATTATGGAAGATTCCGCTAGGGAAGATTGATCTTTATTGAGAGAAATAGAAATTTAGGAGCTTCGGCGTCTGTTATTCTGCTGGTGAGTCGTCTTTGTCGATATTTAGGAACTTCGATCGTCTGTACTTAACTGAGGAATCATTTTTGTTGAGATTTAGGAGCTCGTCCGTAATTCAACTGAGGTGTCGAGATTTAGGAACTCGTCCGTAATTCAACTGAGGTGTCGAGATTTAGGAACTCGTCCGTAATTCAACTGAGGTGTCGAGATTTAGGAACTCATCCGTAATTCAACTGAGGTGTCGAGATTTAAGAACTCGTCCATAATTCAACTGATGTGTCGAGATTTAGGAACTCATCCATAATTCAACTGAGGTGTCGAGATTTAGGAACTCGCCCGTAATTCAACTGAGGTGTCAAGATTTAGGAACTCGTCCGTAATTCAACTGAGGTGTCGAGATTTAGGAACTCGTCCGTAATTCAACTACTTTGTTGAGATTTAGGAACTTGCCCGTAATTCAACTACTTTGCTGAGATTTATGAACTCGCCCGTAATTCAACTACTTTGCTGAGATTTAGGAACTCGTCCGTAATTCAACTGCTTTGCTGAGATTTAGGAACTTTCCTGTAATTCAACTGCTTTGCTAAGATTTAGGAACTTGTCTGTAATTCAACTAGGGAAACATCTTCGTCGAGATTTAGGAACTCGCCTGTAATTCAATTGAGAAAACTTCTCTGTTGAGATTTAGGAACTTGCCCGTACTTCAACGGAGGAACACTTTTGTCGAGATTTAGGAACTCGCCCGTACTTCAACTGAGAAAACATCTCTGCTGAGATTTAGGAACTTGTCCGTAATTCAACTGGGGAAACATCTTCGTCGAGATTTAGGAACTCGCCCGTAATTCAACTGAGAAAACTTCTCTGCTGAGATTTAGGAACTTGCCCGTACTTCAACAGAGGAACACTTTTGTCGAGATTTTGGAACTCGCCCGTACTTCAACTGAGAAAACATCTCTGCTGAGATTTAGGAACTTGTCCATAATTCAACTGGGGAAACATCTTCGTCGAGATTTAGGAACTCGCCTGTAATTCAACTGAGAAAACTTCTCTGTTGAGATTTAGGAACCTGCCCATACTTCAACGGAGGAACACTTTTGTCGAGATTTAGGAACTCGCCCGTACATCAACTGAGAAAACATCTTTGCTGAGATTTAGGAACTTATCTGTAATTCAAATGGGGAAATATCTTCGTCGAGATTTAGGAACTCGCCCGTAATTCAACTGAGAAAACTTCTCTGCTGAGATTTAGGAACTTGCCCGTATTTCAACGGAGGAACACTTTTGTCGAGATTTAGGAAATCACCCGTACTTCAACTGAGAAAACTTCTCTGCTGAGATTTAGGAACTTGTCCGTAATTTAACTGAGGTAAAAGCTTCATATCTTTGAATTTTGTGAGAATTTAACCGCATCCTTCTTGAAAGGTAAAGGTTAGTTGTATGTAATGTATGATATGTATCAGGCAATGATGTTCTCAAAATAAATGAGATTGTCTTGTATGATGCGTATATGCATGTGTCATGATGTATGGAAATGTAATGTTTTTAGCTGGGGAAAATAAATCCCGGGTAGCTGCTGGAGAAAAGAGTTGAATTCTTCGTTTGAAGATGTTTGTGAGAATAAACCTGCAGGAGAGGATAACTTCGCTGGGGAATAAACTGATGAGGAGATTACTCTATGGGGAAGAGATACTCTGCTGACAATTTCGCTGATAAATTCAGCTGGAGATGCATTACCGTTGCTGGTGATACTGAATCATGTTGGGGATTTGAGTTTCTATTTGTGCAAGGAATGAACTCCGCTGGGGATGACCTTTCAGCTGTGACTTCACTGGGGATAACCTTTTAGGATCCACTGGGGGCAATCTTCCAGAGTCTACTGGGGATGATCCTCCAAACTCCACTGGGGAAGATTTTCCAGACTCCGCTGGGGATATATTTTTTATACTCCGCTGGGGATATTAAGACTTTTTAGTTCTGATGGTAGATAAACTCTGCTTGGGGAGAATATTACTGATTCATTCACAGTTGCAAGTCTCAGCTGGGGAGAGTTAAAATTACTGTCTTTTTCTTACTCTGTGGGGAGTGAATGTTACTGGGACGCATGATGAGGATATGACGATGGCTTTGCACCGTGACTTTTCTTCCCCTGTATCTGCGGGAGAAGGTGCCTGCAGAGGCCTTGTGGATTGAGTATTATCCCAACCTATGAGGTGCTTGGTATCTTTCGATCGAAATGACAAGTCTTCTTCTGGTAGGCAAGTGACGAGATAACGGGACATAGTCGTATGCTTTGATCCCTAACTTTTGCTTGGACCGCCCTTTCTGGTTTTTAGTCCACCGAGATACCCTTTTTTGCCCAAGCCGTCTTTTCAGGTTTTCAACTTGCCGAGTGTACAGGCTTTTTTTCATTTCCATCCCTTATTTTTGCCCGAACCTTTTTGGTTCGTCGGGAAGCCCTTATTTTTGCCTAAGCCAATCGACCTAGCGGGTCTTTAATTATGCGTAGTACCTTTTTTGACTATGTCCACGCTCTCAGGGTGTATGGAATTGTCACTGTCGATAGTGTTATGTTGCCATACTACCAGAAGATGTTTGTTTGATCATGCAAGATTCGTTGCTGGAATTTATGTCTAATGCCCCAAGTGGTTCAGATGGAGATTTGTCCCTGGATATTTGGCATCTTTGAGAGATTCCTTGAATCTTGACTTAACTGCCCCAGATGATGGATAATGATCAGGTCGTGCCCCTTGGTTAGAAGTGTTTTTCCACTTGAGGTGATCCTTTTTATTGAGAAGGTTTTTGTTCACTAGATATTCGTCATGCGAATTTCTCTGTTGTTGAACAAATAGTCATATGCAAACAATGTTATTTTAATAATGCAAAGCTTATGTCTGTCTTGAAGTTTTTAAAAATGCATTTTTTCAGTAAGATAGGAAAATTTTGTAAAATGTGACGTCAACTCAGGATTTACAGCAAGCCCTACGGGAGTCAGGATACCTTTTGTAACAATATGCTTTCGAACTAACCCATGCTTCAGCTAGGACTTTTAAGGGTTATAACGTGGCATGGTCCACGATTCAAGAAACAAAGGATAAAGGCTCAAATTTTATTTTTACCCACCCGTTATTCGTGATGTTCTTCGATCCTAAACTCAGCTAATCGTGCATTAGATCCCGTTTGAGTCTTTGCTCTGATATTCCAGTGATGGTTCAGATACTGACAATTTATTTTGAACAGGCAGTCATTTTTGTTTAGAGTTTGCATGACCTCTTTCTTTTTTATTTTATTATCCCTATCTTTTTCCTGAACTATTTGTTTTTGTGACTACAGCCAGCGGGATGCCCCAGTTTTTCTTAAGTCTCCTTCATAGGTTTTGACTTAATGGGCTTTTATTTCGAGAGATAGTGACTGCCTGTCTTGACGATTATAGGGAACCATCACTGTCTTTTATTTTGGAAGGACTTCTTTGATGTCATTCATTGTGCACCTGGATTAACTGAGAAAACTACCCTGCCCCAGGTTGTGATTAAGGTTTTTAATTTATGTGAAAAGAAAAACTCCTACTTCTTTGGCTCAAAGGGGTTGACGAGGGATTATCTTCCATATAACTCCACTGTTTAGGATTTCAAACAATGCTTGTACATCGTCAACAGGGTCTGTTCAAAAGCATAATGTAGAGATTTTGATATCATTTTCGTCATCCTCCTTCTAAAGGCTTAGAATTTTTAAATCGAGAGTTGAATATCACAAAAATGAAAGCAATTTGAATATAGTGAATACGAATGGATTGATTCAAAACAGACATATGCAATGCATTGATAAAGTAACAAATTTTGACATGAATAAATATTCGCATAATCAAAAGAAAATTATAAATTGAAAATTCTAACGAATAAAAGCCTCTCTTGTCAGAACTTGTTACTTCAAATGGTTAGCCTTGGAGGATTGACAGAAACATTCCAGTTGACCATCTTGTGTGAATTCCAATGCTCCTTCATCGATCAGGTCTTGAATTTTGTACTTCAACTTCCAACAGTCGTCAGTATCATGCCACGGACTATTGGAGTGGTATGCACACCTTGCATCAGGATTGTAGTTAGGTGAAGAAGTCTTAGGATTCGGATGAGGTCCTATCAACGTCACTAGATTCATCCTCAACAGGTGTTGTAAAGCTTGAGACAACGGCATGTTGAGCTCGGTGAACTGCCTTTTGGGCGTATCTGGTTTACTCTGATCAACTTGTTGTTTTTGGTGAGGTTGTTGTTGGACCCGTGATGTAGTAGCAATTTGAAAAGGTCCATTTTTCACCAAACCAACCTTTTGTCTTCTTGGAGGTTGATCAATGACCTAGTCCCCGGCCTCGACTGTTTGCTTCATACTGTTGTATCTGTCTTGATGAAGCTGGTTGATAATGGTTCTCACCTCTTCTTATTCCTGAGCTAAGCCTTGGATAAGAGCCATCTGCCCCAACATCTGGGTTTTCATGGCACCTAACTCAGCTTGCAGTTGTTCCAGTCGTTCGTCCTTATTGTCTTCAGGACTTTTCTTGACCAAGTTCCCGACGAGGAGTGTTTTCAACTCTTCCTGCCCCTTGGATAGGTTTAGGAATACATCCCTGAACTGAGCATCTTGAGTTTGAAGATCTTGGTTGTCTTGTTTGAGAGCCATTGCTGAAATAAACAGCGAGAACATGAGAGACCTGTACTGAGAGACCTGTTATGCAATGATATGTATGATATATGTATGCAATGTTTTCAAGGATCTCGCGGGGTAAACAAGAAACTGTTAGATTTTGAATTTTGCAGCTTTGATTGAAGAAACTTCGTGTCGTTAAGAGTCCTTCTTCAAGAGTCAAGCTCACCATATCGAGTGGGTCATAGCCCCCGACTCAAGTCATCGTGTTTTGATCTCTAGACGACATTGGCTAGAGGAAAATAAATCCCCTTTGCCCCTTGCTAGACATTTGATTTACCATAACCTGCATCACACACCCTTGAGATCCTTGAAATGGTTAAGGAAATGTTAAGGCATGATGTTATGATGTATATGCTATGCGTTTAAGCAGAAGTTTGAATTGATGTAAGTAAACCCTGCGATAAATCCAAATTATTGGATAAGGACTGTAAACAAAACCTGCAAGGAACTCATGTTGTCAGATAACAAGAATGTGCAAGTAGTTCAAGTTTGAAGGCACACAAGTTACACAAACAGCCTTAAGTTTAGGCTTGCATGGGGTTTAGGTACCACCCTCTTGTAGTTTAGCTGGTTCAATCTGTATTAATAATAGTAACCGGGTTCTAGAGGTTCTCAATATCACTGACCATCCTCGATTGGTCATAATTCCAGTTTAGCAACCTTTTCTTGCAGCCGGAATCATCGCGAGAGTATAGTCTCAATGAGTGTAGCATACTGCTACTTTTCTATGGCCAAGTTGGTCAATTATAGGTTCTAAGGTCAGTTGATGCTTAATGACCCATATAGCAGCCTCATACTCTCCTTGTTGCTCCACAAGGGATATCGGTACCAACTAATGTGCCACATCAATGTAGCTACTACTTCAACCGTATCGGTCTATGTTGTACAGTTCCCTCACAGTTTATTGCTACTTACCTAAAGGGTATCCCCCAGATCCGGGTTAGGATCTATAGTAACTTCTATTCAAACCCACAAAGATAAAGCATACAAATCAAGCAATTTAAAACATTATGAACTATTCCTAAGGTACACCCCACTTATAAAATCCCCAGCAGAGTCGCCAGTTCGGTGATACAGTGGGAGAACTGACTATTTTTGGAATGCTGGTTTGTGTTTTGCGTTTGTTTTTGCAAAATGTCGCGGTAAGAAAGAGTCGCCCCCGACTTTTATTTTATCCAACAAGGAAAGGAAAAAAGCACAGAAAAATTCCTTTTTTGAGATATTTATGAGTACGGGGGGTAGATTATAGAAAGGGAAGGTATTAGCACCCTTTCTATCCATAGTTATCTACGGGCTCTTAGGTACTTGCTCATTGTTTTCAAAATTGTTTTCTTTGTGTTTGTGGGTTTGAAAAAGTTTTTGTTTTTAACTTCGATTTAAATCTTTCTTCTGTCCTCAAGAGTGTAATGAAGTGTTTTTGAAAACTTGTTTGTGAAAAGAGTGTAAGTGTGGAAAATTTGTTTTGTTTTGGATAAGCAAGTATCTAAGAGCTAATCTACCTACTCGAAAAAGGAATCGTTCTATGCTAATTTCCTTTAGACAATGTTATCCCACTATTAATGAGTAGGTAGCACCGTCGTTGGAGTTTGAGGGTCAATTCGAAAGAGGGACATACGGTCACTAAAACAACGTTAGGACGTCTTAGTGGTAACCCTAATGTCTTAGATCATGTGTTTGAGGCAACAATATCTGAGGCAACCATTTTGAGGCAACTATGATCTTTTATACAAGAGGACGACCTCTAAAACGACCTATATTCAATGACCGTTTACAAAGGCAACCAAGTGGGGTGTACCCTAGGAGTGGGCATGTGCGAGTGTGTTGATTTCAGTTATTTTTATCTTTGCACATTTAAGGGTGATATAATTGTTTTAAAATTAGACATTCATTCTTGTCATGCAAATCCTATTACCAAACATCTAGCAGTTAAATATTTGCAAAAATTAAAGGTGCAGAAATTAAACTAAATTATTACAAGGTGTCGGGTATTTACATCGCCAAAAGCAACCCTTGGAAATTTAAAAGCGGAAAAATAAATATCCTAATTAATTATTACAAACCGGGAGCAGATACATTAATTGGATAAAGAAAAATAAAGTGCGCGATGCAAAATTAAATCGAATGCGAAATTAGGGTTTTGACCCTCTAACTTAAAAGAAAATGTTTTTTTGTTGTTTTTATTTTTAAGAAAAGAAATTGCATCCTAAAATTAAAAGATAAATTAATTAATTAATGAAAAATACTAAATGACATATTTTTGGAGTTTTTGTAATTTTAGGAAAGAAAATAAAATAATTTAACTAATGTTAAAACTTATTAATTTCTAATTAATTTTTAAATATTTGCAAAAATAAATTAAAGTTACCTAATTAATCAACCTAATTAATTAATTGATTTATTAATGAAAAAAATTAATTTCTGAAATTTAATTGGGTAAGAAATATTTTTTGTGATTTTTTTGATAAAAAAGAAATTAATTTATTGGTTAGTGATTGAATTAAATAAAATAAAACAATTAAATAAAATAAACAAAATAAAAAGAAAGGAGTGAGATGGGCCTGAATATTGAGGGTGTCAATAGCAATTATCTGGCCCATTTGTGAAGATCCAATTGACTTTTGTGATCCCCTGCGCATGCATTAACTTGGCCTAGGGTGTGCCTTCAATGATAGCCGCCAGATCTAGCCATCTGGCGTGTTGATTGGTGAGGGAGTATGATGGATCTCCAGCTTAGGCGTGCACTGTATCACCTGAAATTGTTAGGAAAAATAACAAATGCTGGAGGCAGGATTGAACCCCTGACCTCCAGGCTCTAACGCCTTGAACGTCCCACTTGTAACCACTACGCCATGTGTTTCTATTTGTTAATATAATATAAATCAATAATAATATAAGAAAACAAGTGCGTTAGTGGAATTTTTGCGCGAAATTCAAACAGGCCAATAGAGGGGTGCCATATGGGTCGTCTTCTTCCTGGCACCCTGGGTAAAAGTTTGACAACCTATACCTACGGAAAAACGTCTGTTGCTAAAGGCATTGTTCACTCCAAAATCCTCCATGGGCAACATAAATGGAAGCTAGCACCATGGTTGAGCTCGTCTTGTTCCCCTGAACAAGATAGTACCCTTCACGAAGGCCAATTATTCCTGTAACAAAAAGCCCTAAAACCAAATACACAACCCTAGCAATGGTGATTCATGATATAAGTCAGATAAATGAAATTGGCTATTGGCAAAAGCTTGCAAACATCATGGTGATCAAGAATATGCAATTATTTTTCATTATAGATGCAAGAATGAAGCTAATAGATTTCAAGAAAATGATGGTTCCGTGAACGACTTACAGTGCACGAGAGAGCTTGAAAATTCCTGGTTTTGGTTGGTTTAGGTTATGGAAGCTTCCAGGAAACTATTGAGATTGTTAAAGAGCCTTGAAACTGCCTCTAAGAGTGATTTTGAATTCTCACTTTTTGCTTGTTTTTGCAAATTCGGTTCTTGCTCTATGCTTGATCTCCAACCTTGATTTTGGTATGCCTTGCCTCCTTATGTATTGTACAATGCATTAGGTTTGAATACCCTGTCCAAATCTTCTTCTTTCAATGATTTTGATGTGGATTTGATTTGCTTTGAACAACTTTCCAAAATTTCCATTTCTCAATCTTTTTGTGCACTCAAGCTTTGATGCAAATTGGGAATGGTTCTAGCTGTCCAATGAAGCCTTAAATCATCAAAAGATCTTTGGTTATCAATGCTTTGGATTTTATTTGATTTATTTTGATTTAAATCAAATTAATTCAAATAAAAATCAAAAAATTAATAAAAATATGATATGGACACATGGACAAGGCTAGAGCACGTGGGCTATAATACCAACTCAAAACAATTGAAAAAGAATGGGCCCATTTGGCAAAATTTGATGTTTTTGGCATAGTTGACTTTTCGCAATTTTGCAAAAAAGTCCAACTTCAACAATGCATAACTTCCTCAATTTTGACTATTTGGAGGTTTTCTTGGAATTTTTAGAAAGCTTGAGATGTCCTATAACCAACCCTTTTTGTCTCATCTCAATTTGATATTCCATGCTCATGTATGAAGCTTTGACAAAAAAAGGTGTTTTTGTTGACTTTTCAAAATGACATATAATGTCCAAATTCATAACTTCTTGTGAGTGCATATTTTGAACTTGGGAGCTGAATATGGATTGTAGGGAATTTAATCCTATTCATAATGAGCTTTATATGGGTCATTTCTCATAAAGTATGAGAAAGTTATGCTTGGTCAAATTTGAGTTGACTTTTCCTACAAAACCCTAATTTAGCAACTTTTGAATCTTGATGAATTATGAGCAATGCTTGATGAATCATGATAAACCCTTGATAAAATGATGAAATATACTTCAAAATGAGAATGTTGACAAAAAATCTTGAAGTTTGACTGTATGTAAGTCACAGTTGACTTTTGCCCTAGCATAGTCGATCTTTGGACCTTTGAGCAATTGACTGAGCAAACTTCCTCTGCAAGGCTTGAAACTTGACATGAATGATCTTGAGAACATATTAGGACATTGGTGAGGAATTGGGGTCACTTGTACTCAAGTATCTTGATGCAACACAAAACCCTAATTTGGGGTAGACTGCCTTAGGAGAGAGCTTGTCTGGCCAACCCTTGGACTACCTTGAGCAACTTGGGGATCTTTCTTGAAATGTTTTGAGAAATATGGGAGGGCAAATTTTGGGGTACAACAATTATGATCATGTGGCTGTAGGGAAAGGGTGTACGGTTGATGCTATGAAGAGTGCTGCATTTAGTCTGTGAAAATCAGAAAATGTTAAAAAAAACACAAAAGGCATGGATAGAACCCACGCCCTGGCATAGTAAGACCTTAACGCACGCGCTTCTACCACTGGGGTGGTTATACATCCGTTTATTTAAGTGAAACGAATTAAATATAAAATAAAAAATATTGCATGAATCGGAGAAGCGTCAGATCCCTAGCTTCGGTCGTCTTCTCCGATGATTATTTTTTCTTGTTCCTGTAAAATAAACATAGTAAGTGATCCAAGGGTACCCTACCCCCCTAAATTAACCCTTGTGAATTCAATGGAACCATTAATTTTGACTAAAATGTGTTGGTTTATGAGATATGTCAAAAATAATATGAATTTAACCAAATATGGTAGTCCATGATTCAGCCATTATGGGGATCATGCAATGGTCTTGTCGTGCACATGGATATCTCATAAACATATTAATGGTGTTAGTTTCAATTGAAGCATGAAGAAAACAAAAATAAAATGAATTCACAAATTAATGGTAATCGGAGATGCATGAGATGTCAGTTTTGTGTGCTTTGGATCATCACAAATGATTCATTCTTACCCTATACCACCTCAAAGATCAATTGCAAGGGTTGATAGGCTTTGAAAGTGGATGCAAAATAGGGTTTCACCTTGACCTAGGATTTGATATTTTGGAGTTTTGGAAGAGGTTTCTTGCTGCAAGGGATCGTGTCATGCTTGTATGAATTGTATGGAATATATAATGATGAAATTGGGTCAAAAGGTTGGGCTTGGACCTTTGTAAGAAAAGCCTTTGATTTTATCTTATTTAATTTTGAATTCAAATAAGTAAAATAAAAAATAAATAGAATAAAAAAACAAAGTGATGTATGAGTAAGTTTTGAGGTTCATATTGAGGCCTTATGCATGTTTGGACCTTGTAACATCAGCCCATTAGCCCAAAATTCCAAGTTTGCTCAATTTTGGTTTCATGCATTTCCTCAAAATTAACCAACTTGCACCAATTATAACTCTCAATTTTTATCATTTGAAAGTGATCTTGGAATTTATAGAAATCTCAAGATGTCCTCTATAATCTCTATGTTGATGATTTTTGCATTTGAAGACTTTATCTTGATGTAAGGTGCCTTGACAAAAAGTGTTATTTTGTTGACTTTTGAAATGACCTATAATGTTTTGGCCCTTATCCCTCAAGTGAAGCATTTTTTGGACTTGAGCTTAGAGATACAAAGCTTTAGAGAATTGAATTTCCTTCAAAATGAGCTTTGGTTGAGGAAAATCTGATGAAGCATGTGAAAGTTGTGCTTGGTCAAAGTTCAGTTGACTTCTCCTAAAAAAACCCTAATTTTGAAACTTTTGACTTTTGATGATTTGAGAATTTTCTTGATGAATTATGATCAACTGTTGATCAAATGATCAATATTACTTCAAAATGTTGATGTTAACCAAAAATCTTGAAGTTTGATTGTATGTTGACCATAGTTGACTTTTTTGTCCGATGCAATTGGTTTTCAATCATCTGAGCAATTGACCCAGCAAACTTGTGATTCAAGGCTTGAAATTTGGCATGACCACTCTTAGGGACATATAAGAAACCATGAAATACACTTGAGGTTTTAGAAACTCAATCTTCCTTGAAAAACACAAAAACCTAGTTGTAGGTCCATCGCTTAGGAGGGGAATTTGTCTGATCCATTCTTAAACAAACTTGAGCAATTGAGAATTCTATAAGCATGAGAAGATGCCTTAAATAAAATGGAGGGAAATTTTTTGGGTACAATAGCTACCCCGGTTCAATATTCTTAAACTTGAAGAGTTAGATTGGCATGTCCTCTATTCGTGATCTGAAGGTAGAAGGGGATTGAACACTTAAGTGCCTAGAAATTTGAACTCGCAAGTGTAGGAGGTAACTATGTTGGTTGATAATATTGCTTGAATGGGCTTAAAGATGCCATTCGGAGAGGTGACGGAGTGTCTTCGGAGATGGGCTTATAGATGACATCAAAGTAATTATTGATAGGAGTATCAGAATAAGTCTACGCTTGACTATATCTGAAGAATGTTGTCTACGATGACTCTCTGGGGAAAGTGCTTAAGTAGCTTCTGGTCAGATTTAGTCTCTGAGGGAAATGCTTGTCAGATTTAGTCTCTGATGGAAATGCTTGTCATGTAGATAGTCTCCTCGTCCTGTTTCGAGAATTAATCCACAATATTTTTTTGTTGGTAAACTCGTCCTGTTTCGGGAATTCATACCACCTAGCCATGTCAATAGTTGCCCCGTCCTGTTTTGGAAATTAATATTTTCCATGTTATACAAATAGTTTCCCCGTCCTGTTTTGGTAGTTAATCTGGGCCTAGTCATACAGATAGTTGCCCTGTCTTGTTTTGGGAATTAATCTCTGACCTGATTTTTGTTGGTAAAACCATCCTGTTTCGGGAATTCATACCGCCTGGTCGTATAGATAGTTGTCTCATCCTGTTTCAGGAATTAATCTGCAACATGGTCATATAGATAGTTTCCCCATCTTGTTTCGAGAATTAATCTTTGACCCATTTGAAAATTGTTGATGATATTCGTCTGTTTGTAGACTTTACCTGAAAAGACAGAGTTAGTCTTTATGCAATGCCATGATTTATGTAATTCATTGTGTAATGGTGTTCTCAAAGTAAATGAGAGTGTGTTATATGCATTTTGTATGCATATTCTATGATATTTGTAAATGATGTATGGATGTAAGATGTCGTTGAAGCGTATTGGTAGCTTTACATAACATCCTTGTTTGGAAAAATAAATCCATGACTGTTGTTGGGGATGAATAATATGAATCTTCAATCTTGTTTAGAATGTCTTCACTACGGATTCCTTCTTTCTGTTTGAAGATGCTCCGCTGGGAATGCTTGACTTCTGCTTGGGGATAGAATAGTCCAGGAACATTGGTCGTTCGTCGCTCTACTGGGGAATTTAAGTCTTATACACCCTGTCTAGGGAATACAAAAGATGGATAACCTTTTGAGGTGTTGTCTGACTGATTTTCCGATATGGGTACCAATTCTTCTGCGGAGGACAACATTAAAGGACATCTGACCCAGTTTCAGATTTCGTAGAAACTCTCTGGGGATAGCAACCTTAACTTTACTTTGCTGGAGGAGAGAATCTTGTCGGGGATTTGCAGTAATCAGAGAAATGAACTTTGTTGGGGAAATAAACCCTTCTGGGGAAATAAACCCTATTGGAGAAGAGAATTCTACATGGGATTTTGCAGTGTTGGAGAAATAAACTCAGTTGGAGAATTAAATTCTTGTGAATTGTGTTGAGAAAATTTCCACCATATGTTAGGGAAATGATCGAACTTTCTTATCCGCTGGAGGACCTACTGGGGGAAATGATCATGTGGAATCCTGAAATATGCCCCCTAATTCCTATCTGAAGGCATATTATACTTGTTGTGGAATATATCTTTGTCGGGGATAAGCTTGTAGAGATAAACTCTACGGGGATTTTCTATGGGGATTTGTGGATGACTTGAACGTTATCCCAACTCCTAGAGTCTTTAGTAAATGCTTATTCTTGTTTTTATGCACATATTTATTAACAGTAATCATATTCATATGCATATGTTCATTCAAATTAGTCATTGAACGTTTTGGCAAACAAAATAGAGAAAGTAAAGCAATTTTGAATTTTGAAATTGACTTGTATTGATAATTTTCCTATAAACAAGCGGTTTTGTACAAAGAGACGGAAATCCTAGTAAGAGGGAATCGCCGTAAAATAAAAAGAGTACAGAGTAAAATAGAGAAAAACAACTATGTGGAAACGATCCCATCGAGTTTCAACTCTGCTATTGTCCCAACGTCTTTGAGCATCTCATCACTTTCTATCGGAAGAAGTTGACTAAATTGATATGTACGATTCAAACTTGGCGTTGGTAACTGTTGTACCCCAAAATTTGCCCTCCCATATTTCTCAAAATATTCCAAGAAAAATTCACAAGTCCAACCCGGCGCGTTATATTCAGGTGTTCTTTCGCCAAGATATCTCTGATAACATATTCTCAAATTCAGGTTCGGCTCAAGAGTCAATTCTTTAAAGAAGGTATCCGAATGTGTGAGTTTTCTCGAAGAAATATGGTGAAAAAGTGTGCTGAAAGTGCAGTTTTTACGCGCTAAAAAATTCATAACTTGAAGATCGTGGCTCGTATTGAACCCGTTCCGGTGGCCAAAATTCCGTCTTGACATTATCTACGTTTTCATCTCTCACGGCTGGAAGCCAATTTCGATCAGAAGGTCTTCAAAAATGTGGATTTATCAAGTATTTTCGTGCAGAAAATTTGTGACAGAAGTTTATTTGCGTCATGTTCAGAAAATCATAACTTGGTCGATTTTCATCGTATCGAGCTGGTTCCGGCGCCAAAATTTCACAAATTGAGTTGGCTACATTTTCACAGAAGGTATTGAGTTCAAACGGTATTCAAAAGTCCTTCGTTTTTTGCTCAGAGTGCGTGACACGCTGAAAATCCTGAATGCTGAATATTATTTCATCTGAGCCGAAACTTCGAAAATTCATAACTCGGTCAATTTTTATCGGATTGGGCTCATATTTTTACACAAGGTCCCTGACTCGTAGATCTACAACTTTGCTTCAAAAGTCGAGACCAAATTATGCACCGATCAATACCAGTTTTTTATTGAAGAACGTGTCAGAGTCGACACTGGAGCCCAAAATAAGTTTGTCTGTGCTGAAACTTCAAAAATTCATAACTAATTCACCGTTTATCCGATTGAGTCGATTTTCGGACAGGAGTTAGTTCTCGATGTCGGCTACATTTTGTTTTCACATTTCAACTTCAAAAAATGCACTTAAGTCCCTGCGATTTAGCCTGGAAAGTGACGAATTCAAGTGAATATTGGAGGCCCAATTGCACATTCAAAACCCATTTTCTTTACCCTAATTTCCACTATATAATCACCTTCTTGTCACACAAACCAGGGGGAGAAAAAAAGAAAAAAAGGGAAGAGAAAAAGAGAGAAAAAACCTTGCCACAACACTGTTGGAATATCAAACTCTTTCAAGAACCCTAAAACCTTGAAATCCTTATTACAAATCCCTCTCTCACTACAAACAAAGTCATCTCAGTTACAAACCAACATCTTATTACTTCTTCAGTAAGGGTAAGGCTGGCTTAATCTCCATGATCCAAAGGGCATAAAAGCATTCATGTCACTACTTTTCCAGTAAGGGTAAGGTTGATTTGATCTCCATGATCAAAAGGGTATAATCATTCATACATGCCATATTGTGCCTAAACATTAAATTTTTTCATATATTGGCTTTATTTGCATTTTATGATTTTATTTGATGTGTTTGTGAGATTCAACACTGCAGATTTAGACAGGATCCCAGGCAGGTTCATTAAGGAACGTTGAGGCCAAAAGCCAAATGGCCAAAAGCCAAAAGCCAAATGGCCAGACTAGAAAAACTTATGCATGACACCAATACATGGCGAGGCAGACATTAAGCCAGAGATTAAGGGAACGTTGAAGCCAGAACACAAATGGCCAAAAGCCAAAAGCCAAAAGCCAATTGGCCAAAGTAGAACAACTTATGCATGAAACTCAATCAAATGGCCAAAGAATGCAGACCACGGTACTCAGGAGTCAATACTTCAAAAAACCTCCCCTTGGGCCAGACACCCCCTATGGTTTGCTCAATTTTTAATTTTTATTTGTTTTTCCTTTTTATTCTTTTAATTGTTTTTAATTGTTTTCTTTTAATTCCATAAAATAATTTTCATAATAAATATAAAATACAGAAAAAATAAAAAAAATGTTTATTTTATTAATATTAATTTCACTATTATTATTTTTGTAAATAAACTTTAAACAATTAATTAGATTAATTTAGGTTTCAAAACTTTAATATTTTTCTTAATAAATTAAATATGTAGAAATTAGGTTTTTTTAACTTTTTCATCATTTTTTTTAATAAATAATTTCATCATTATTATTATTATTAATTACTAATTTATTTTGTAAATAAACATGTACATAAATTCTTTAGTAAATTAAGTTAAACTTTAACATTTTTCTCAAATAATTAAAAATAACTTAGAATTAGGGTTTCTTTTAATTTTAATTTTAATTTTCTTATTTCATAAATACAAAAAAAACCTAAAAAACACTTCTGTTATTTCAATAAATAATTAATTAATTTTTAATTTCATTTAATTTCTTTAAAGGGTCCAACGCCCTCGAACGTTCTATTTTTATTTCTTTCGCACATTTATTTTCTTTCAAATATTATGTAATTGCTCAAGCCATGTAACTCGGACATTTTATATTTCCCGCATTTTATTTCTTTATTTTATGTCAAATCGGGTCCTGGTTTAATTTGGCGATGTGGACCCGCGCCTTTGTAATAGTTTAGGAATTTTATCTTTCCGCACTTTTTTAACTGTTAAATAAATGCATGCAAGAATGAATGACAAAAATAAAAACAAAACGTTAGATCACCAATAACCTGACAAGACAAAAATAAATGAACATGACACACAAATTCACACACCACCCCTAGGGTACGCCTCACTGTTGCCTTGCCTCGAAAGGTGATCGTCGAGTAGAGGATGTCTTAGTAAGTCCTCATGATCCGGGAACCTGGCATGAGGGTAGCTTCTAAGGTGTCTTCCTATTGCTCTGGTGATCACCATGTCCCGAACCTCGAATTGACCCGAACACCTCCAACGGTGGTGCTACCTACCTCTCAATGGTGGGATGGCACTACTTTAAAGGACATTTACACAGACGAATTCCTTAGGGTAGGTAGGTTCTCAAGGATACTTGCTCTAATTTCAAACAAAAATACTTTTCACACCAACACATTTTCAAAAGCTTTCAAAGCAATTTTTTCAAACACTCTGACGTACGAGTCGAACTGAAATTTTTCAAAGAAACTTTTTTAAACCCACATTGAAAAGCAAACAAAACATTTTTGAAAACACGTTGACCAAGTATCTAAGAGCCCATGGATAATCATGGATAGAAAGGGTGCTAATACCTTCCCTTTCTATAATCTACCTCCCGAACCAAGAGCAATCTCTTTAAGGAATTTTTCTGTGCTTTTGTCCTTTCCATTTGGAGAAAATAAAAGACGGTGGCGACTCTTGCTTCCGCGACATTTCGCGAACCAGCGTTAAACAGTCAGTTCCAGATCCACCGATCACAGAACTGGCGACTCTGCTGGGGATACTTTAAAAGTGAGGCATACCTTAGGACTAAGATCACTTGTGTTTTCAATTGGCTGAATTGTTTGCTTTATTATTGTGGGTACTGTCTTGGGAGTTCTATAGATCCTAACCCGGATCTGGGGGATACCTTCTTAGAAAGTAGCAACAAGGCTGTGAGGGAACTGTGCGGGGTATACCGACATGGTTGAAGCAGTCTGCTATGTTGATGTGGCACTTTGGTGTGTACCGGTAACCCTTGAGTTCAGTCAAGGAGAGTACGGGGCCTCCGCGTGGTGTCGTGAAGCATCAACAAACCTTAGGAACCTTAATTGAACTATCTTGGCCTCTTTAGGGTAGTGAGATAACTGACTTTGGTGCAGTCCAAGGTTGGTTGATACTCGATACTACACTCAATTGAGGGTTGCTTTCCTGGAATATTTCGGTCGCCAGTTCAGTGGCTAAATCGAAACGATGAACAATGAAAGCAATCCAGTGATATTGGGACCCTTAGAACCCGGTTACTTCTAATAGGACAGGTTGAGCCCACCAACTTCAAGAGGGTAATACCTAGACCCCATGCTGGCCTAAACTTTAAGGGCTTCTCTTGTGTGACTTGTGTGCCTTCGTACTTGATTATTTGCATGCTTGTTATCTGACATCTGAACTCCTTGCAGGTTTTGTTTATAGTCCTTAACTAGGACTCATAGCAGGGTTTACTGAATTTCCTGCAGTTTTTGTTCATAGTCCTTAACTAGGACTCATAACAAGGCTTACTAAGTTTCTTGCAGGTTTTTTGTTTTAGTCTTTAACTATGACTCATAACAAGGTTTACCGAGTTTCTTGCAGGGTTTGTTTTAGTCCTTAATTGGGACTCATGACAGGTTTTACCGAGTTTCTTGCAGGTTTTGGTTTGCAGTCCTTAATTGGGACTCATAACAGGGTTACCTACATTACCCCACGCATCATGACATCATACCATTGCATACATCCTAACCCATTTCAAGGATTTCAAGGGCTTGTGATGCAGGTCATGATGAATCAAACATCTAGCAAGGGGCAAAGAGGATTTATTTTCCTCTAGCCAAAGTTGTCAGAGGCTATGACCCACTTGATATGGTGAGCTTTGACTCCTGAAGAAGGTTCCCCTAGCCAAGGTTGTTCGGAAAGCAAAATAAGGTTGATGACTTGAGTCAGGGGCTATGACCCACTTGATATGGTGAGCCTTTGACCCTTGAAAAAGGACTCTCAACAAATACGAAGTCCTTTCAATCAAGCTACCGGATCCAGATGCTAACCAATTTTCTTGTTTACCCCGCGAGGTCCTTGAAAACATTGCATGCATGTCATACACATCATTACATAACAGGTATCTTTGTTGCAGGTCGCTTACCTTTCCCGCTGTTTATTTCAGCAATGGCTTCCCAACAAGACAACCAGGACTTTCTTGCTCAAGAGACCAGGTTCGGGAAAATCCTCCTGAATCTATCCAAGGGGCAGGAAGAGCTAAGGACACTTCTCATGGAGACCTTTGTCAGGAACAGTGCTGAGGATGAAAGGCTGAAACACCTACAAGCTGAGGTGGTGCATTGAAGGTCCAGATGCTGGGGCAGGCGACTGCCATTCAAGGGTTAGCTCAAAGACAAGATGAGCTCTGGTTTCTCGTCAACCAACTGCTTCAGGGCAACCAACTGGGGCAAAAGTCTAAGGGTAAAAAGCCAGTCATCGTTCAACCACCTTTGAGACAAGGAGGTAAGGGAAGAGCTCCTCAAATGGCTCCAGTATCACAAATTCAACATCACAACCAACAAAAGAGCGAGAGAAGGCAGTTCACTCGGCTCAGCATGACCTTACCCCAGATATTGCCACAGTTGCTGGAGACCAAGCTGGTAACTCTAAAAGAAGCTCCGAAGAGCCAAAATACAACGTCACCGAAGTATAACCCCAACGCCCGCTGCGCTTATCACTCTGACAGCCCGGGACATACTACAGATGATTGTTGGAGCTTGAAAAATAAGATCCAAGACATGGTCGACGCTGGAGAGATTCATTTTAAAGTACCCAAGACTCCCCACGTGATCACTACTCCCTTGCCAAAACATGGCTAGGATTGAGAAATTTTTGTTCACTCGAATATTCAAGTTGCAATTTTCTTCTGTTCAAACATTTACTCATGTTAAACATTGTTATTTCATTAATGCATTGCATATGTCTGTTCTAAAACAATATATTCGTATTCACTAAATGCAAATTATTTTCATATTTTTTCTGATGTCAACTCTTGATCTAAAATTCTAAGCCTCTTGAGGGAGGATGACGAAAACGATACCATGATCTACAGTATGCTTTTGAACAGACCCCGCTGATGAGGTACAGGCATTGTTTCAAATCCTAAACACTGGAGTTATAAGGATGATAATCCCTTGTCAACCCCTCTGAGCCAAAGAAGTAGGAGTTTTTATTTTTGAAAATCAAAACCCTTAATCATAACCTGGGGCAGGGTAGTTCTCTCAGTTGATCCAAGTGCATCTTTACAAAACGAACAAAGACAGTGATGGTTCAGAACAATCAAAAGGACAGGCAGTCATCATCAAAATTCATAAATGAAGAGCCCAAAAAGTCTAAACCTATGAAAAGAGACTTATGAAACTGGGGCATCCCGCTGACTGTAATTCCAAAAAGGAAACAGGTCAGGCAAAAATAGGGATAACGAAATCAAAAAAAGAGGTCTCACAAACCCTCAACAAAAACAAAGAAGGACTGCCTATTCAAAATAAGCTATCAACATCTGAACCATTACTGGGACATCAAAGCAAAGACTCAAGCAAGGTCTAACGCATGATCAACTGAGTTTAGGTTTGGAGAACATCACGAAGAGCGGGTGGGTACAAATAAAATTTGAGCCTTTATCCTTTGTTTCTTAAACCGTGAACCAGGCCACGTTATAACCCTCAAAAGTCCTAGCTGAAGCATGGGTTAGTTCGAAAGCATACTGTTACGAAGGTATCCTGACTCCTTAAGGCTATGGCAAATACAGAGTTGACATCATGTTTTACAAACATTCACATGTTTTATGAAAAAATGCATTTTCAAAATCTTCAAGACAGACATAAGCTTTGCATTTTTAACATAACTTTGTTTGCATATGACTTTTTGTTTGAACAGCATAGAAATTCGCACGACGAATGCCTAATGAACAGAAGTACTTCCAATCAAGGGGCATGGCATGACTATTGTCTATTATCTGGGGCAATTCAGTCAAGATTTGGAGAATCTTTCAAAATGCCAAGATAACCAGGGGCAAATCTCCGCCTGAGTCACTTAGGGCACTCCAACAACGAATCTTGCCTGATCAAACATCTTCTGGTGGCGTGGCAAAATACTTCCAACAGGGGCAACTCCCCACATTCCCTGAACGTGGACATAGTCGAAAAAATACTACGCATAATCAAAGACCCGCTAGGTTGACATACCTAGGCAAAAATTAGGGCTTCCCGGCGAACCAAAAGCGTTCGGGCAAAATGAAGGGATGAAATGAAAAAATCTGTACACCCGACAAGTCGAAAACCTGAAAAGGCGGCTTGGGCAAAAATGGGTATCCCGATGGACTGAAAACCCGAAAGGGCGGTCCAGGCAAAAGTTAGGGATCAAAGCGTACGACTATGTCCTGTCATCTTGTCACCTGCCTACCTGAAGAAGGTTTGACCCTCAACAATTATCAGCATCCCACAGGTGCCTCCCCCTATCCCACCTCAGAAACAGGGGCAGCAATGAGTCGCCCAAACAATCTAATGGCTCTGTCCGCCAAGGTACCAAGGTAGGTTCAGCTAAAGAACATGACCAGTACATCTTAAACTCCCCAGAGAGTCAGCAGTCAGTGCATTCTTCTCCAGGATATTATCAAACCTCAAGGAAGTTGGGTACCCTCCCGTAGAGCTCAATACTCCCCCAGCAGCAGCATATATATATTCTTAACAAGCATCCCCGGCAGTCTTGGCCTAAAGATTGTTCCCCGGTGGTATATCAACATTCGAAGGAATCACTTTCCCCGCAATCAAAACTTCCCCAGAAGAGTCTAATCCGGTTTCCCCAGGAAAACTGGAATTCGTATCCCCAAGCAATAAGCTGATCCCCAGTAAATTCTGGAAGCTTATCCCCAGTGGATTCTGGAAGCTTATCCCCTCACAGAGCACGAGCGCGTCGTCCGGCTTGATTTAAAGAGTTATTTCCTCAATAGGATATAACTGGGTTATCCTCAGCCAAAAGCCACGGAAAGAGCGCCCCGACAAAGTCTTCTTACCCCAGCGAAGTCCATTCACACTTCCAACAATAAGACATCCTCAGCAAGTTACTATCAACATTCAGCAAAGCATCTCTCTCCCCACAGAGTATTGCTTCCCAGCATGATCGCTAGAGTATCTTTTTCTCCCCGCAGAATCTTCCATTTGCCAAGTTTATTCCGCAACGGAGTCATCTTCTCCTACCGGTATTCTTGCAACTATCATCCCCCAGCGGAAGCAAAATCTATTCTTCAACATCAGCCCAGGATACGACTTCCTGGCACCCGTCAAGGATTTACTTTCCTAAACGAAAAACACATTCATAAAACGTCACATACATCATTATAGCATGCATAGACGCATCATATCACCCCAATCTCATTTGTTTTTGAGAACATCTTAAAATCAGGCAATTCATGCATTATGACATTGCATACAACTAATTCGTTACTTTTTCAGGAAAGAACGATCAACAGATAAAAGTCTTTACCCGTTGAGGTAGTAATCGTCCCAGATTCCTTTATCATCCTGCTGAGGTAGTAATCGTCCCAGATTCCTTCATCATCCTGCTGAGGTAGTAATCGTCCCAGATTCCTTCATCATCCTGTTGAGGTAGTAATCGCCCAAAGGTTCTCTCATCGTCCCGTTGAGGTAGTAATCGTCCCAGATTCCTTCATCATTCTGCTGAGGTAGTAATCGTCCCAGATTCCTTCATCATCCTGCTGAGGTAGTAATCGTCCCAGATTCCTTCATCATTCTGTTGAGGTAATAATCGTCCCAGATTCCTTTATCATCCTGCTGAGGTAGTAATCGTCCCAGATTCCTTCATCATCCTGCTGAGGTAGTAATCGTCCCAGATTCCTTCATCATCCTATTGAGGTAGTAATCGCCCAAAGGTTCTCTCATCGTCCCGTTGAGGTAGTAATCGTCCCAGATTCCTTCATCATCCTGCTGAGGTAGTAATCGTCCCAGATTCCTTCATCATCCTGCTGAGGTAGTAATCGTCCCAGATTCCTTTATCATCCTGCTGAGGTAGTAATCGTCCCAGATTCCTTCATCATCCTGCTGAGGTAGTAATCGCCCAAAGGTTCTCTCATCGTCCCGTTGAGGTAGTAATCGCCCAAAGGTTCTCTCATCGTCCCGTTGAGGTAGTAATCGCCCAAAGGTTCTCTCATCGTCCCGTTGAGGTAGTAATCGCCCAAAGGTTCTCTCATCGTCCCGTTGAGGTAGTAATCGCCCAAAGGTTCTCTCATCGTCCCGTTGAGGTAGTAATCGCCCAAAGGTTCTCTCATCGTCCCGTTGAGGTAGTAATCGCCCAAAGGTTCTCTCATCGTCCCGTTGAGGTAGTAATCGCCCAAAGGTTCTCTCATCGTCCCGTTGAGGTAGTAATCGCCCAAAGGTTCTCTCATCGTCCCGTTGAGGTAGTAATCGCCCAAAAGTTCTCTCATCGTCCCGTTGAGGTAGTAACCGTCCCTGATTCATTCATCACATCATTATCAACAAAAACCTTTTGAAGTTCCAGACTCGACTCCTGTATCTCGCCAGGGCACGTCTGAAGAATTCAAAGACCCACCAAGATTTTCTCAACGAGCGTTGTTGAAGTTAAAGTCACTCAAGGTTCTCTTACCATTCATGCTAAGGTAGTAACCATCCCTGGTTCATTCATCATCTCGTGAAGCTCCAGATCCAGCTCCTGCAACCAGTCAGGACACATCTATACCAAGCATCTGAAAACCAGCTCCTGCAACATGTCAGGTACCCATTTTTTCTTTTGCAGGTACGCAGGTTCTCGCTAAGGAATCTCTTACGCAATCAACATCCAGATGGCATCTATAAGCCCATCATCCTATCCAGCAACCTCTAAATGGCATCTATAAGCCCATTCCCACCATCACACTACTATGTGAGCGCAAATTTCTGGGCACTCTAGTGTTCAATCATCTTCCACCCTCGGATTACGAAAGGCACGTCAGCCAATCTGCATCCTCAGGTCTAAGAAGATTGAACAGGGGCAACTGTTGTACCCCAAAATTTGCCCTCCCATATTTCTCAAAATATTCCAAGAAAAATTCACAAGTCCAACCCGGCGCGTTATATTCAGGTGTTCTTTCGCCAAGATATCTCTGATAACATATTCTCAAATTCAGGTTCGGCTCAAGAGTCAATTCTTTAAAGAAGGTATCCGAATGTGTGAGTTTTCTCGAAGAAATATGGTGAAAAAGTGTGCTGAAAGTGCAGTTTTTACGCGCTAAAAAATTCATAACTTGAAGATCGTGGCTCGTATTGAACCCGTTCCGGTGGCCAAAATTCCGTCTTGACATTATCTACGTTTTCATCTCTCACGGCTGGAAGCCAATTTCGATCAGAAGGTCTTCAAAAATGTGGATTTATCAAGTATTTTCGTGCAGAAAATTTGTGACAGAAGTTTATTTGCGTCATGTTCAGAAAATCATAACTTGGTCGATTTTCATCGTATCGAGCTGGTTCCGGCGCCAAAATTTCACAAATTGAGTTGGCTACATTTTCACAGAAGGTATTGAGTTCAAACGGTATTCAAAAGTCCTTCGTTTTTTGCTCAGAGTGCGTGACACGCTGAAAATCCTGAATGCTGAATATTATTTCATCTGAGCCGAAACTTCGAAAATTCATAACTCGGTCAATTTTTATCGGATTGGGCTCATATTTTTACACAAGGTCCCTGACTCGTAGATCTACAACTTTGCTTCAAAAGTCGAGACCAAATTATGCACCGATCAATACCAGTTTTTTATTGAAGAACGTGTCAGAGTCGACACTGGAGCCCAAAATAAGTTTGTCTGTGCTGAAACTTCAAAAATTCATAACTAATTCACCGTTTATCCGATTGAGTCGATTTTCGGACAGGAGTTAGTTCTCGATGTCGGCTACATTTTGTTTTCACATTTCAACTTCAAAAAATGCACTTAAGTCCCTGCGATTTAGCCTGGAAAGTGACGAATTCAAGTGAATATTGGAGGCCCAATTGCACATTCAAAACCCATTTTCTTTACCCTAATTTCCACTATATAATCACCTTCTTGTCACACAAACCAGGGGGAGAAAAAAAGAAAAAAAGGGAAGAGAAAAAGAGAGAAAAAACCTTGCCACAACACTGTTGGAATATCAAACTCTTTCAAGAACCCTAAAACCTTGAAATCCTTATTACAAATCCCTCTCTCACTACAAACAAAGTCATCTCAGTTACAAACCAACATCTTATTACTTCTTCAGTAAGGGTAAGGCTGGCTTGATCTCCATGATCCAAAGGGCATAAAAGCATTCATGTCACTACTTTTCCAGTAAGGGTAAGGTTGATTTGATCTCCATGATCAAAAGGGTATAATCATTCATACATGCCATATTGTGCCTAAACATTAAATTTTTTCATATATTGGCTTTATTTGCATTTTATGATTTTATTTGATGTGTTTGTGAGATTCAACACTGCAGATTTAGACAGGATCCCAGGCAGGTTCATTAAGGAACGTTGAGGCCAAAAGCCAAATGGCCAAAAGCCAAAAGCCAAATGGCCAGACTAGAAAAACTTATGCATGACACCAATACATGACGAGGCAGACATTAAGCCAGAGATTAAGGGAACGTTGAAGCCAGAACACAAATGGCCAAAAGCCAAAAGCCAAAAGCCAATTGGCCAAAGTAGAACAACTTATGCATGAAACTCAATCCAATGGCCAAAGAATGCAGACCACGGTACTCAGGAGTCAATACTTCAAAAAACCTCCCCTTGGGCCAGACACCCCCTATGGTTTGCTCAATTTTTAATTTTTATTTGTTTTTCCTTTTTATTCTTTTAATTGTTTTTAATTGTTTTCTTTTAATTCCATAAAATAATTTTCATAATAAATATAAAATACAGAAAAATCAAAAAAATGTTTATTTTATTAATATTAATTTCACTATTATTATTTTTGTAAATAAACTTTAAACAATTAATTAGATTAATTTAGGTTTCAAAACTTTAATATTTTTCTTAATAAATTAAATATGTAGAAATTAGGTTTTTTTAACTTTTTCATCATTTTTTTTAATAAATAATTTCATCATTATTATTATTATTAATTACTAATTTATTTTGTAAATAAACATGTACATAAATTCTTTAGTAAATTAAGTTAAACTTTAACATTTTTCTCAAATAATTAAAAATAACTTAGAATTAGGGTTTCTTTTAATTTTAATTTTAATTTTCTTATTTCATAAATACAAAAAAAACCTAAAAAACACTTCTGTTATTTCAATAAATAATTAATTAATTTTTAATTTCATTTAATTTCTTTAAAGGGTCCAACGCCCTCGAACGTTCTATTTTTATTTCTTTCGCACATTTATTTTCTTTCAAATATTATGTAATTGCTCAAGCCATGTAACTCGGACATTTTATATTTCCCGCATTTTATTTCTTTATTTTATGTCAAATCGGGTCCTGGTTTAATTTGGCGATGTGGACCCGCGCCTTTGTAATAGTTTAAGAATTTTATCTTTCCGCACTTTTTTAACTGTTAAATAAATGCATGCAAGAATGAATGACAAAAATAAAAACAAAATGTTAGATCACCAATAACCTGACAAGACAAAAATAAATGAACATGACACACAAATTCACACACCACCCCTAGGGTACGCCTCACTGTTGCCTTGCCTCGAAAGGTGATCGTCGAGTAGAGGATGTCTTAGTAAGTCCTCATGATCCGGGAACCTGGCATGAGGGTAGCTTCTAAGGTGTCTTCCTATTGCTCTGGTGATCACCATGTCCCGAACCTCGAATTGACCCGAACACCTCCAACGGTGGTGCTACCTACCTCTCAATGGTGGGATGGCACTACTTTAAAGGACATTTACACAGACGAATTCCTTAGGGTAGGTAGGTTCTCAAGGATACTTGCTCTAATTTCAAACAAAAATACTTTTCACACCAACACATTTTCAAAAGCTTTCAAAGCAATTTTTTCAAACACTCTGACGTACGAGTCGAACTGAAATTTTTCAAAGAAACTTTTTTAAACCCACATTGAAAAGCAAACAAAACATTTTTGAAAACACGTTGACCAAGTATCTAAGAGCCCATGGATAATCATGGATAGAAAGGGTGCTAATACCTTCCCTTTCTATAATCTACCTCCCGAACCAAGAGCAATCTCTTTAAGGAATTTTTCTGTGCTTTTGTCCTTTCCATTTGGAGAAAATAAAAGACGGTGGCGACTCTTGCTTCCGCGACATTTCGCGAACCAGCGTTAAACAGTCAGTTCCAGATCCACCGATCACAGTAACAAAGCTTATTGTAAGTAGATGATCTAATGGGGCATAGTTGTACTCTTTAATCCCTAACTTTTGCTTGGACCGTCCTTTCTGGTTTTCAGTCCACCGGGATACCCCTTTTTGCCTAAGCCACCTTTTTAGGTTGTCGACTTACCGGGTGTACAATCTTTACATATCCCTAATTTTTGCCCGAACCCTTTTTGTTCGTCGGGATTCCCTTATTTTTGACTAGTCCAGACAACTTAGTAGGTCTCTTTCATGCATAGTATTTTTTCACTATGTCCGCATTCACAGGGTGTGGAAAATCTTCACCGTACATGGTGGTAAGTATCATAGCATCTCCAGAAAATATCTTCTTGACTACAAATGACCCTTCATAGGTGGGAGTCCATTTGCACCTGGGATCACCTTGTGGTAGGATAATGCGATTTATCACCAAGTCACCAGCCTAGTATACCCGATGTTTGACTTTCTTGTTGAAGGATTTGATCATACGCTTCTAATACATCTGACCATGGCTAACAGCCTCAAGCCTTTTCTCATCAATCAAATTTAACTGGTCCAGCCTAGTATGAATCCATTCATCTTCGCCTAAACCTGCGTCTTTAATAATCCTTAGGGAAGGAATCTAGACTTCGACAGGTAAGACAACCTCCATACCGTAATCAAGAGACGATGGGGTTACCCCAGTTGATGTACACGCTAAAGTGAGATAACCATGAAGAGATAATGGTAGCGTCTCATGCCAATATTTGTAGGTCACTGTCATCTTCTGTATGATCTTCTTGATATTCTTATTGACGGCTTCCATTGTGCCATTCATCTTTGGTTGATACGGAGAAGAACTGTGGTGCTTAATTTTAAACTACGTGCAGAGTTCCGTGATCATAGTGTTGTTAAGATTGGTACCATTCTTCGTGATAATCCTTTCGGGGATGCCTTAACGACAGATAAGGTTATGCTTAATGAACTGGGCTACAACATTCTTGGTAACGGAGGCAAACAAGGCTGCTTCCACCCACTTTGTGAAGTAATCAAAAGCGACGAGGATGAAGTGGTTCCCATTAGAAGATGTAGGCTTAATCTCTCCAATCATATCGATGCCCCACATTGCAAACGGCCAAGGATCAGTCAATACATTCAGAGGAATCGGAGGCACGTGTACTTTATCGGTGTAGATCTGACATTTGTGACAAGTTTTGGAATGGTGATGGCAATCAGTTTCCAGAGTTGACTGATAATAACCTGCTCTCAGAACCTTCTTATCCATCGTATTCCCACTAGAATGAGTACCGAAGACTCCTTCTTTCATATCTTCCATAATTTTCTCAGCTTCCTTCTTGTCCATACAACGAAGTAGAGCCAAATCATGGTTGCGCTTGTACAAAATTTTGTTGCTCAGGAAGAACTTAGCAGAGAACCTTTGTAGGAATTGCTTGTCATTGATAGACGCCCCCTATGGGTACTCTTGAGCCTCGAGGTATCTCTTTACTTCATGAAACCAAGGCTTTTCCTTTATTCCGTCAGTATCAACCTCGTAACAATGTGTCGGTTTATCCAGTCTCTCAATAGTAATTCAAGGAGTCTCGTTGTCCCATCTGACATTGAACATAGATGACATGGTTTCCAATGCGTTTGCCAACTGATTCTCTTCTTATGGGATATGTTCAAAAGTGATTTCCTCGAAGTACAGGATTAAGGTCCATACATGCTCTCGATAAGGAATGAGATTCGGGTGTTTCGTATCCCATTCTCCCTTAATCTGACTGGTCACTAGGGTTGAGTCCCCATACACATTCAAGAACTTGATACTCATATCAATAGCAGCCTTAATACCCATGATGTGTGCTTCGTATTCATCCATGTTGTTGGTACAGTCAGAGCATAATCTGGCGGTGAAGGGCATATGCCAACCTCTAGGAGAGATAATCGCAGCATCGATTATGTTACCAAGCGCGTTAGAAGCTCCATCGAAAACCATAGTCCATCGGGATCCTGGTTCAAGTCCTTTATACGGTCCAGGTTCTTCATAATCTGTAACTAGGATGATATTCTCATCCGTGAACTCGAAATTCATAGTCTGGTAGTCGCCTACAGCTTGGTGAGCCAAATGATCTGCCAATACACTTCCTTTGATTGCTTTATGAGTGGTGTACTGAATTTAATATTCAATTAAGATCATTTTCCATCTGTCTATTCTTTCGGAGATGGCGGACTTCTCAAATATGTACTTTATGACCAGAATTATGAGTGGTGTACTGAATTTAATATTCAATTAAGATCATTTTCCATCTGGCTATTCTTTCGGAGATGTTGTACTTCTCAATTAAGATCAACAAAGTCGTATGAGTCAACATATATTGTCTTAGTCAGCGAGCAGCCCATGCCAAAGTGCAACAAGTTTTTTCAAGCAGTGAGTATCTTGTTTCACAGAATCGTCATGATCAGAGGTACATGATCAGAGGTTTTCCTTCCACTGGTGGCATCAGAATTAGAGGTTCTTGGAGGTACTCCTTGATTTTTTTCAAAAGCGATTTGGAAATCGTCGTTCCAGTTCACTACCTGATCATTCCTTAGTAACTTGAAGATTGGCTCAGAAGTAGCGGTCAAATGTGAAATAAATCTGGCAATATAATTCAACCGTCCCAAGAAACCTCTAACCTCCTTCTCAGTACGGGGAGTGGGCATTTCTTGGATGGCTTTGACCTTGGCGGAATCAACTTCAATACCTTTACCATTGACAACGAAACCCGTGAGTTTACCGGATCTCACCCTAAAGGTGCATTTGTTTGGATTCAACCTCAGCTTGTACTTATTTAGCCTCTCAAATAACTTGTGTAGGTGGTCGAGATGTTCTTCTTCATTCTGAGATCTGGCTATCATGTCATCAACGTAAACCTCTATCTCGTGATGGATCATTTCATGAAACAAAGCTACCATAGCACGCTGATATGTCACACCGGCGTTCTTCAAACCGAAAGGCATAACCTTATAACAGAAAGTGCCCCACTGTGTGAGGAAGGTAGTTTTCTTCATGTCTTCGGGTGCCCTCTTGATCTGATTATAACCTAAGAAGCCATCCACAAAGGAGAATACTTTATACTGAGCGGTGTTGTCAACCAGAACATCGATATGTGGAAGCGAAAATTCATCTTTTGGGCTTGCCCTGTTCAAATCCCTATAGTCCACACACACATGCACTTTATCGTCTTTCTTAGGTTCTGGCACCACATTTCTAACCCACTGAGGATAGGATGTAACAGCTAAGAAACCTGCATTGAATTGCTTCATAACCCCGACCTTGATATTTTCGAACATTTTGGGACGCATCTGAGAAACCTTCTGTTTTATTGGAGAACAACCTTCTTTCATAGGTATACGGTGAACGACAATATCAGTATCAAGCCCTGGCATATCTTTGTACGACCAAGCAAAGATCTCAACATAGTTGTGCAACATCTGGATTAATGTGTTCTTGACACTGTCTCCTAGATTGGCCCTTATCTTAACCTCTTTCTTGTCCTCTTCAATACCTAAGTTCACAACCTCGACTGGATCTTCATGCAGTTGTATAGCCTTTCCTCTTGCACTAACAGTCTGGCAAGTTATCAAGGTATTTCACAATTTTCCTCACCTTCGTCCTCAGCTTGATAGATCGGATTTTCGAATTTTTAAGTGGCAATAGAAGAATTGTTATCAATGGGATCCAGAGTGGATGTGGATCTGAATTTTATTGTGTGGTGTATGTAAGAACACATAGCTATTTTAAAAGTAATAAAAGAAAGATAAAGAGCGCAAAATTTGAATGTAACATGTCCAATGATTTATTAAATGAAAATATGCTTATGAAATGACAACCCTAACAAATGAATCGTTGTGCCTCGGGTAAGACACAAGGCTTAAAGTCATTGTTTTAAAATTAAATAAACAAAACTTGAAACCAATAAAACAGAAAGTAGCATTTACTCCTGACTAAAGGAGATTGAGATAAGGACTTCAGTCTTCCAGTTGCTGAGCCCGTTGCTGATGGTGGTAAAAACCCAGCTGTCTAGGTCGTAGTCACTATCAGCATCTTCTATAGCGTTGACTTCGTTGTTGCTGGCGTGGAATGGTGGTCTTCCAGCATGAGCATGACGAACATCCCTCTGAGCCTATGTAGTAAAACCAAAACCAAATTTGTCAGATTTTTACGGAATTTCAGGAAGCTGACCCCAAGTAGTGCAACCACCTTCTTCCACTACAGCTCTAGCATCCTTCAAAGAAGCCATTCTGGGCGGGATCTTAGTGACTTTGGGAATAGTAGAAATGTCTTCAGTAGCGGTAGTTGTCTGAGGCATAACTTCAAAAGTATGGAAGGGAGTTTCGATGAATTCATTGTCCATCTCAACATACTTGAATGAGTTCAAGTGACTCACCATATACTCTTCTACACCACAAACTGTAACAACCTTTCCTTTCAGGGGATACTTCTACTTTTGATGCAATGTAAAGGTAACAACACCTACCCCATGAATCCAACAACATCCAATTAAACAGGAATAGGCCAGTCGTATATCCATTACGTAGAAGGTGGAATCGAATACCTACGAACCTACTCTGATTGGAAGATCCACATCTTCATGCGTCATCCTCTTTGAATCATCAAAGGCTCTCACCACAATGTCATTGGGTTTCAGCATAACTTCTTCACAATCAAGTCTGTTTAGAGTACCCTTTGGAAAAACATTCAACGAGGAACCTGTGTCAAACAGCACATGAGCTAAAGTAGTGCCCCTGCATTAGATAGAGACATACATGGCTTTGTTGTGGTTTCTTCCTTCAGGAGTCAAATAAGCATCACAAAAACCTAGCCCATTATCAGTCGTCAGGCTAGCCATATAACTTTCAAATTGATCAACAAAGATTTCTTCCAGCACATGCGCATATTTCAAGAACTTCACCAAGGCCTGTGCATGGGCTTCTAAATACAGTAACATGAATAACATGGAGATTTTAGAGGGAGATTGTCCCAGCTGTTCAACAATCTTGTAATCACTTTTTGGATAATTTTCAATACTTCCTCCAACTTCTGCCTGGAGGTATCTTCAGCTATAACTTCTTTAGGTGCCTCCATCTGGGCAGGCTCTGTCATTTTCTCTTTGCTCCGAGCCTCATTCATTGGCTCGGTAGTGGTAACACGAACTGGTGCGGTGACAGTCTTCAGAGAGATTTCCAGAGATAAAACCCTTCTGCTTCTAGTAACCATACTGGTCCCAGCAATATTGTCAATATTGGGACCAGAAACTTCAGTACCTTCATTCTCAACACTCGATAGCTCTTGCTTGACGCCATGGTAGTAGACATTGGCTCCATAGTTCCAAGGGACAACTTTGTCTAAGGAATATGTAATAGGCCCGAGTACAGTGATCATCAGAGGAGTAATTTTGGGTTCACCCTTAATCTTCACAGGGCCTTTGGCATTGATCCTGATAGGAGTTCCGTAAATTACAGATAAGTCTTGAAACAAATTCTCAATAGAAGGAATCTTCTCAACTATAATGATACGGTTGTCCATCAGACGCTGAATACCTTCTTTCAGCAGTTTGCAGCCATTGGGTTGGGCCGCGCAGCAGTAACACCTTTCATTACAACCTGGAAATAAATCAGCTTTCAACAGATTCTTCGTGATAGTCAGGAGCAGAGTACTCAATTCACTTACAGCTGAAACATATGAAACATCGTCAATAGCATTTATGCCTTTGTCGTGTTTGGGCATAGGTGCAGTAATCACATTGGGGGTCTCGGGAGGATCAAACTCAATCTCTTTATTGTCAATCATATCTTGAGTCTTGTTCTTCAAAGCCCAACAGATAATGGTTTCGTGTCCAGGACTATTGAAATGATAAGCACATCTTACATTCAGATTATACTTGGGGGAGGAAGTGTTGGGATTCTGAGGCGGATTTCTTAATGTTATCAACTCTTCCTTCAATAGATGTCGTAATGCCTGAGATAATGGCATGTTGATCTTGGTAAATTATCTTATTGGTGAATCTGACCTACGTTGATTTCCATGTTGTTGTTGTCGTATAGGAGCAGGATTATAAATTAGCATAGCTCCCACAGACTGGTTGCGGTCATTTCTAGCCCGGCCCTTCTGGCCATACACAGCATTTGTTTCCTTCTTACCATTGAACATCTTCTTTACAGTACTTGAAGACGTATCCACTTGAATCTTTCCACTTCTAATTCCGCTTTCAACATGTTCCCTAGTTAATATCACCTCAGTCAAACCAGATGAAGACCTTCCAATCAGATGATTAAAGAAAGGCCCTGTCAAAGTTCCCATAAACATGTCCATCAGCTCCCTATCAGATAAGGGAGGTTGAACTCTTCCAGCTAAATCCCTCCATTTTTGGGCATATTCCTTAAAGCCTTTGTTCGAGCCAATAGCCATACTTTGTAATTGCACACGGGTTGGTGGAAGATCAACATTCTATTGGTATTATTTGTAAAAGGCAACAGCCAAGTCTTCCCAAGTACGAATGTTGGTTCCTTCTAGTTGATAGAATAATTCTAATTATGTTCCCGACAAGCTCTCTTGAAATAAGTGTACCCATAACTTCCTATCAGTAGTATGGGGTTGGATCTTCCGGACATAAGACCTCAGATGCAACTTAGGACAAGAAACACCATCATAATTTGCAAAAGTAGGGACCTTGAATTTGTGAGGAATCATAACTCCCGAGATTAGACCCTAATCTTCAAAATCCATCCCAGGAACTCTCTGAATATCTATAGCATTTAAAAAATCTTCCATCTATTTGTATTTGTCATCAGCCGGAGGGTACTATTCATTTGAATAGTCTACTTCTTCTTCATCAGATCCCTGGTCGTTATTCTCTTCATCTTTCACACTCTTATCATCTTCTTCTTGGTTATAATCTTCATTTAATGAGACCTCAAAATCTAGAGCCCTCCTGATCGAATCTTTGAACCGTCTACCCATATTAAGAATGAAAGTTGGCTTCTTAGTCTTCTTCTTTCTCTCTTTGATGATGAGTCACTACGCCAAAAACTGCTTTTTGCAGCGCCTCTACTAAAGCGCTTATTGAAAAAGCGCTGCCATAGCCTTCACAAAAAACAAAATTTTAAAAAAAGGAAACCTACGAAGGCGCTTTTTTAAAAGCGCTGGCATAGGGTTCCCTACGAAAGCGCTTTTCAGAAAGCGCTTTCATAGGTATTTGAAATATCTAACCTACGAAAGCGCTTTTGAAAAGCGCTCTTATAGGTGGCCCTATAAAAGCGCTTTTGAAAAGCGCTTTGAAAGGGGGACCTACGAAAGCGCTTTTTACCTCAGAAGCGCTCTCATATGGGGGGCATACGAAAGCGCTTTTAAAAGCGCTTTCGTAGGTTGTTTTTATAATAAAATTAAAAATCCCTAAATCTGTTCTTTAGTCTTCTTCATTTCTTTCGTTCAGATCTTCTTCATTTCTTCGTTCGTCTTAAGCTTCCTCATTTCTGCCGTCGCCGCCGTTCGTTCCTTCCTCTTCAGTCGTCGTCGCCGCCGTTCGTTCCTTCCTCTTCAGTCGTCGCCGCCGCCGGTCATTCCGTCTTCTCCACCTTGGTAAGATTCTGAATCAATATAGTGTAGGAATGGTTCAAGCTTAGCATTTTCCTTCTTCATTCCGTCATTCCGTTGGTGTAACTGCCAGAATTTTAATATAGTGGTAAATGGTGTAAAATCTATATACCTTCAGAGGCTCTGTTGCCATTGTCATGAATTGTGAAAGGTTCTTCGTTATCCTTTATATCGGTGTCGTAATCCTCTTCGTATAAATATGATATGAATGAAAAATAAAGAAATGCCAATAGTAGTGAGTGTTGAATTGAAAGCTTGTGGAATGAATTGTCGTGTATAATGTTGTAGATGGCAATAGACTTACTTGTAAAAGGGTCATAGTCGCTATCAGTCTGAGTCACTGTTAAAATCAAAATTGACTGTAGGTGTAAAAATAGGACATGCATTCTCTTATCTATGAATGGGAATCTGTGTGGTATGTGAAATTGGTGTAGCCACAGGGGAAATAGGTTGACTCTCTTTGTGGGGGATTTGTTGATCAGGCACATAAGTTTTGCTCTTATTTCTGCTACTATTTTTGCATAAACATAATATTTTATAAACATGCATACATGATAAGATATTAAGTATTGTTAACATAATACATTAGTTTATAACATTCTAGGAAGAAGTACCTAGATTGGCTGTTTGTTACAGTTGTTAAGTTATACGTGGACTTTGAGATATTGACAGATTCATTAGGAATAAACCTGTTCAAATTCATAGCCAGATTTGGTACCCCCAATTGTTTTTCAGGCCTACCACGACATGACTTGGCAATGGTTCCACTTCTTTTATAAGGGTTAAAAGCAAACAACTGTTAATATGAAGGCATTGCAGGAATTTGTAAACATGTTCATTGACTTCACAATATCAATAAAATGAAGAACATATATCTACTTTTTTTCCTGCAACATAATAAGTAGTAGTATAATACACAACAATAGTTATATTAACAAATAATATATTACAGGTTAAATGAGTTATAACAATCTTACTGTGTTTGAGTTTGGGAATGTTGTGTCCATGCTTTCTGTTTTCTTTTGATGGTATGGCTAAATGGTTTCTTTGGTACAACACTGCTAACTTGAGTAATTTTGTTTGGGTGGTTAGGAATTTGTGGACCTCTGTAATGATAATATAATAAATGTTTAAATATAAACCAACAAATTCATGTACGTGTTTCTTAAAGAATTCTTTTCTATGAAACTTAAAAGATATACCTGTTTTGGACATGCAACATCTCAATAGGCACATTCTTCTGCTTTGATGAGCTTGGTATTTTAAAACTTCTTTACATGTGATAAAGAATGACATGCATGTGAAGATATTAAATATTAAAATTTCAATGAGGTTATCTTAAATAACAATATTAATTATCAAAAGATACTTACGTGGGTGTATGAGAAGAACTACCAACTTCAAAGATGGGGTTGTGTGGAAAAGGAAACTGATGTTGCGCATCATCCAAAGAAGAAGGATGATACCTCTCATTTTGTAACAGTGTTAAAATAGTATATATCTTTCGACAATCGATCCAAAATATTCAACAAGGATTGAAACAATCAATTTAGAAGTTAGAACCTTACTAGTATTACTGATTTGTAAGCATACTCACTTTCCCTCGAATGTGTGAGAATATATATACGAAAAGAATCTTACATTACTCTACTATTAATGTTAGAATATCTTAGTTTATCTCATAGGATCAGTTTCTTACATTGGGGTATTTGTTTTCTACAGTTTGGCTACAACCTTCAGTTTTAATTCATAGGATCAAGTTCATTGTATTTGTTTTCAACAGTTTTACTATTTGTTTTTTACAATTTGGCTACAACAAAATTCTATTTAAGATCAGGATCATTGGGGTGAGTAAGATTGCAAAATAATAAGATTTTAAGATATAGATTGAGATCTTGACAACCTTGATTAAAACACTTTTCTGTATAGAACGGTCCCTCAAGACAGTTAACTAAATCGATTCAATATAACTAGCTTATCTCCCTCAATGCTCAGTCTAGCTCAATAAATATTAACCTTTTTATATTGATATCTTTATTTTCTTTTGTGGTAGATTTCTTACTGGAAACCTTCTCACTGGACCAATACCGCCTACTTGGAGGAAGAATACCTACGTGTGAGTTATCTTAGAATTTTTTGTTATAAGTGAATGTTGGTCTAAGGTTATTTCACGCACTTTTGTATCATCGACATGACTATAGTGTAGACTAATGTAGTTTTACGTACGACGCTCATTCTCCGCGTTTCTTAGAGTTCGAAACATCTGAGAGGTAACTTTCTCCGATTGAAGAAATTCGAACTGTCCTTGATCGTAGTGTACGCGAGACCCTCTCAACATTTTCAAAGGTTTCTATCCTATTCTTGAACTGACTTGAATAACTGATTGTTTTTACTAGTATCCGACTTCACTAGTTAGTAATTAGTTATGAGTTGTTTAGCACATGCTTAAGGTGAGGCAAGAATAACTATGAATTTGATTACCTGATATGTTGAATTTCTTTACAGGTAATTAATTATTATTTTGCTATAGTTGCGTGACTAATTAGTTGCTATAGTCAAACCATGGATAAAAAATGGATGACTGCCAATCGATTGTCGAAAGAGTATGAGGATGGGGTATCAGAATTCGTTAAGTTTGCCGTTGCGCACGCCAGAGAACCCAATGGAATGATATGTCCTTGCTTGAGATGCTGTTATGGGAGACGGGTTGACACGGTTCAGTTGGAATCGCATTTACTGATGCATGGAATTGATAGAAGTTATGCATGTTGGAATTTGCATGGTGAGAAAAGTAGCGGGAATGTTGAATCGAGTTATAATACGACGTATGCTTCAAATGAGGATTTCGCAGACGCATACGATTATGATCGAGTCGAAGAGATTGCAGAAGCGCTTGAAGAAGATCTTGAGGATTGTCCCAAAATGTTCGAGAGGTTGGTAAGCGATGCAGAGAAACCGTTGTATGATGGTTGTACAAAATTCACAAGATTGTCTGCGGTGTTAAAGTTGTACAACTTAAAGGCGGACAACGGATGGTCGGATAAAAGTTTCACACAGTTATTAGCCCTCGTGAAAGAAATGCTACCAGAGGATAATGTTCTTCCCAATCGAACGTATGAGGCCAAAAAGATGTTGTCCTCTATTGGCATGAGCTATGAAAAGATACATGCATGTCCAAAAGATTGCGTTTTATTTCGAAACGAGTACGCAGTGTTAAATGAGTGTCCTAAATGCGGTGCCCCTCGATATAAGGAAAAGTTGTCTCCGGAAAAGGTGTTATGGTATTTTCCTATAATTCCGAGATTTAGGCGCATGTATCGTAGTGAGACCGATTCAAGACACTTGACTTGGCATGCAGATGAAAGAATTATTGATGGGAAGTTGCGACATCCGGCAGACTCACCACAGTGGACGAAAGTTGATATTGATTATCCTGAATTTGGAAAAGAAGCAAGAAATCTTCGCTTGTCGTTGTCTACTGATGGAATGAACCCGCATGGTATTCAAAGTATCTCGCATAGCACCTGGCCTGTGATTCTTATGATATATAACCTACCTCCGTGGCTATGTATGAAGCGTAAGTACATGATGCTATCTATGTTAATTTCTGGGCCCAAACAACCAGGGAATGACATAGACGTGTACTTGGCACCCTTAGTCGAAGATTTGAAGTTTTTGTGGGAGACCGGTGTGGAGGTTTACGATGGGTATAGGAAAGAAAGTTTCAACTTGAGGGCGATGTTGTTTGGAACAATTAATGATTTTCCGGCGTACGGAAATCTATCAGGGTACAGCATTAAGGGTCAAAAAGCGTGTCCTGTTTGTGAAGATGAAACCGATACGATGCAATTGAACTTTTGTCAGAAGAATGTTTTTCTCGGTCATCGTAGATTCTTAAATTCTAATCATCACTATCGTGGGTGGAGAAAGGCATTCAATGGAGAGGCAGAACACGGTAGAGCTCCACATATGTTGACAGGTGATCATATTTTTGAAAAGGTGAAAGATGTGAGTACTGAGTTTGGCAAGCCTTTTGCACATAGACTTGTCACGAGTGGGTGGAAGAAGAGGTCGATTTTTTTTGAACTTCCATATTGGAAGTCATTGTACGTAAGACATTTCCTCGATGTTATGCATATTGAAAAAAATGTGTTTGATAGTGTTATTGGTACGTTACTCAATATACAAGGAAAGTCTAAGGATGGCATTAACATAAGGAAGGACATGTTAAACATGGGAATTAGAACTGAATTGGCACCCGTGACGAAAGGAAGACGCACATATCTACCACCTGCTGTTTACACTCTATCTAGAAAGGAGAAGAAAATATTGTGTAAGTTCCTCAGTGAAGTTAAAGTTCCAGAAGGCTACTCATCAGATATTAGAAGACTTGTGTCAATGAAAGACCTAAAGTTAAAGAGTTTAAAGACTCATGATTGCCATGTTATAATGGAACATTTTCTACCAATAGGTATACGTTCTATTCTGCCAGAAAAAGTAAGGAGCGCAATAACTAAGTTGTGTTTTTTCTTCAAGTCAATTTGCAGCAAGGTGATCGATCCTGCGATCTTACCAACATTGCAAAAAGAGGTGGTTGTTACTTTATGTGAGCTTGAAATGTATTTTCCTCCCTCGTTTTTTGACATAATGGTTCATCTAGTCGTTCATCTTGTCAAAGAGACACAGTTGTGCGGACCAGCTTATATGAGATGGATGTACCCTGCTGAACGTTATATGAAAATTTTAAAAGGGTACGTGAAAAACCGAAGTCGACCGGAGGGTTGTATTGCGGAACGATACATTGTTGAAGAAGCGGTTGAGTTTTGCACTGAATATCTGTCAAATGTTCAATCAATTGGACTCCCCAAATCTCATATTGTCGAGAAAAAAGAAGGAAAAAGACTAATTGGAAATAAAGTTGTGACAGTGTCAATGGTCGAACGGGATCAGGTGCATTTGTATGTTCTGCACAATGAGATTGAGGTTGAGCCGTATGCTGAAATGCACAAGGGTGTTCTTCGAGGTTTAAATCTGAATAGAAATGAGAATTGGATAGTACGAGAGCACAATCGAAGTTTCATACCGTGGTTTAAGGAACAAATTTATTCAAAGTATCGTTCGGATCCTGCTTCAGTAACAGAAAGGTTGAGATGTTTAGCATATGGTCCAAGTATGATTGTGTTTTCTTATAGCGCATACGCAATTAATGGATACACATTTTATACCAAAGAACAGGATGACAAAGGATGACGAACACCTATCTTAGAGGGTGGAAAAATCTGTTGACGAACACCTATCTTAAGGATGACAAAGGAAAGTGGCTGGAAGAGTTCCCGGCCGGAAGGCCAGAAAAGTATAATCTTTTCATTAAACAAGAAGATTGGACTGAGTTTATTAGACAAAGAGATGACGAATTCCGGCAAAAGAGTGCCAAAAATAGTGAGAGAGCATCAAAGCCCGCGTATCCATACAAAAAAGGGCGTTTGGGATATGCACGCTTAGAGGAAAAAATTGTAAGTAATAAATAGAAATGATATGTTCTTATTAATTGTCTAAATGTGTTGTATTTGACGATCTAACCGTTTGTTTCTATGCATAGTTAGAGGAGACGAAAAGTGATGAAACCTCACTTCCAGCACATTTGCTGTGGAAGGAAGCTCGTGTGGGCAAGAATCAAGCTGTTGATCCAAGTGTTCTAAGAATTTATGATGAATGCGTAAGTATAACATTGTGTCTTTAATTAAATCAAATTTTTATGACTATTTAATTGATTTTTTTATCTCCATTATTTTCAGGAGACATTGTCACAAACGGAGTCCACCGGTGACGACCAGGATACGAGGAGCGTACTTAGTAAAGCACTGAATGTTCCTGAGTATTCCGGTCGGGTGAGGGGTAAAGGTCATGGTGTGACTCCAACCTCTTTCTACCAGCATCATCGGAAAAGAAATCCTACCAATGCAGAAGTGATGAATGTACTTATGGAATTACAAGCAAAAGTCAATGCATTGGAAAGAGATAAAGAGGTATTAATGAGGGAAAAGGGCAATGCGGCAATGGCGAAAGAAACTAGTGACAACGCTAGTATCAACCGTCAGAATAAATTTCCTGAGGTAATTATAAATATATTGATAAATCTCTATTGTTCAAGTTTCTCATTTTTATTCCACCTCTTTCTATTATTGAATTAAAAGTAATATGTATGCATATTGGTTTAGGGCATTTAATCTTGCCAACTATACGTAATGGCATCAGATTATCACCTTGTTGGCAAGGGAAAAGTGTACAACACTTTGGGAGATTTAATTCATAATACACCGATCCCGGCTGGACACCTGAGAGTATCAGTAGATTATCCTATTGATCCCGATGCGTTGGTACCGGTACCTGACGTGGCCTTGGATATAAGATCGGTGCGAGACGCAGTAGGGTCGTTTGTTGCATGGCCCTTGGACCTCATTTTCATTGATGATGAGGTATGTTTAAAACCGTTAATATGAATCATTTAGATTTCAAATGTCAATTCTGAACCGTTAAGTTAATTATTTTTTAATATTAGCCTCCTACAAAACCCGCTAATAAGGGTAAGGAGATTTTGCAGCAAGGCGGCGAGTCTATGGCATCAATTCCAGAGGTACACTTAAATTGTTTATTATATGATATGAATTTAAAACTGAACGATTTTATAATTTACCTAAGTTATATGATTGTTAGGTATCTGCGAAAGTGTCACAACAAGTGACCCAGCCTGTTCGTAGCAGACCACCCCCGAAAAAGTCAATGCATAAGGGGGGAAGAGGCGGGGGAAGAGGCGTTTTTGTACCTCGATATCGGAATACACTTGGAGTACTTTTGGAAACCTCAGATTTGAAGTCAGGTGGTATTCGTCGAATCCTTATGGATGCAGATATCTTTGGTCTTGACTGCGAAGAAACGATAGGAATGGACGAAATGACTGAGATTATGACGCATGGTGAATTAGGCATCGGCAATGTTCACGCATACATCCGGTATTCCGATAAATATATCATTTAATTAGTTGAACAATTTATTTACACATTTCAATGAAAATAGTCTAATGTTTATATGTTTTTATTTAAGGTTGTTGTACGATAAAAAAATGCGCGAGACTGTATTGGCAAGACGCTTCCATTTCTTGTCTGCCCATATTGTCAGCGGAGCGACAATTGTCAGGGAACCGAGTTCAGTTAGGGAGTACTTAGTGAATCGATACACGGCCTACGTCGGTAACCCAGATAGCTTGTTTATTTTGCCGTATAACACTGTTCCAGTGGGGTGAGTTTTTCATTTATTCTAATATATCTTTGTTTATTTTGCGTAGAAACTTTTCTTCTAAACTGTTGCTTAAATTTTTAGAAAACACTGGTTGTTGTTGGCTATCGATCCGATTAAAGAAGTTGTGTACTTTCTGAATTCGGTAGACGGGGAATGGACTAACTATCCCGCTATGAAGGAAACTGTTGATCAGTAAGTGAGATCGTTCTAACTATTCGTGTATATTTATATATTTAATTATTTCTGTGAGATTGATATAAATATATGTTTTTATTTTCTTAGATCAATACAAATATTTCGTAGTCAAAGGGACGCACAGGTACCCCGGAGTAAATCATCAAATATTACTTGGATCAAAGTGCAGGTACAAAATTAGTTGCTTATAATAATAGTTATGTTACTTGATAAAATTACACGACAACTATAAAATATATTCTGTTTTTCTATGCAGTGTCCGTTACATAATAACGATGTAGATTGCGGATACTTTTGCTTGAGGTTTATGAAAGAAATCCTTCATAAAAATCAAGTAGAGATTCCAAGCACGGTATGGATTTATAACTTAGAATAATTTTGTATGATTTCTACATTTAATAACATCATGCATATACTGAAGTAATAATTTCTTATGTAGTACTTTGATGACCTCTATACTATGTCGTACACGAAAGTTCAAGTGGAAGAAGTCAAAGAGGAAATATGTCAATTTTATGTTGAAAACAGATTATTCTGATGGGTATGAATAAAATATTATTGTACGTGTTAGTTTGATTGTGTTGGAGCCTTTAATATTGTTTGTTTAATTTACCGTGTTGTTCATATTCATACTTTGCAGGATGACGACCGTGTCGGTGGAGCATTATTTTCGATGTAATTATATATGATTTAGTTACATATGTATATATATATGGTTACAAATTAACACGATACTTTGTATGTGATTTAGTTATGGTTACAAATGTATATATGGTTACAAATTTAGTTATATATGATTTAGTTACATATATATAGATAAGGATTGAATATTATATGGTATACCGGTTTCTGTTAATATAATACCGATTTCTTAAAATATATGTATAGATAAGGATTGAATTACAGGTTAAATTATTGGACCAAAAAAAAATTACAGGCCGCACAGGGAACCTCAAATTATAGGTTTCACTTTAAAAAATTTGTATGAGCTATGAAAGCGCTTTTGGCTAAAAAGCGCTTTCGTAGGCAGCATAAATAAAAAAAAAATTAAATAGAAACCCCCTATCAAAGCGCTTTTTATGGAAAAAGTGCTGTGAAAGACCCCCCTATCAAAGCGCTTTTTCCATAAAAAGCGCTGTAAAAGCCATGATAAATAAAAAAACAAAAATTAAATAGAACCCCTATCAAAGCGCTTTTTATGGAAAAAGCGCTGGGAAAGACCCCCCTATCAAAGCGCTTTTTCCATAAAAAGCGTTGTAAAAGGCCTGATAAATAAAAAATAATAATTTAAATAGCACACCTATCAAAGCGCTTTTCAAAAAGCGCTGGGAAAGACCCCCCTATCAAAGCGCTTTTTAAGGAAAAAGCGCTGGGATAGGTCCACCTACGACAGCGCTTTTGGCCAGAAAAAAGCGCTTTCGTAGCCTACCCCAGCGCTGGCTACGACGGCGCTTTTAAGCGCTTTTAAAGGGCAAAAAAAAGCGCTGTGAAAGCCCATTTTCGTAGTAGTGAGTGCTTTCAAGTTTTCCTGCCCTTTGGCTAGGTTCAGGAACATTTACTGAAGTTGAGCGTTTTGAGCTTGAAATTCTTTCACAGTTTGTTCGAGAGCCATCTTTTACTGAAATAAACAGTGAGAAGATGAGTAAGCCTATCTTAGGAGTACCTATTATGTTATGAAGTGCATGATATGTAGATCCAATGTTTTCAAGGATCTCACGGGGGTAAACAAAATAGAGATGAAATGGTAGAAGTTGAATCTGGCTGCAACTTTAATTGAAGAACTTTTCCATCTTTGAACATCCTTCTATGAGAATCAAGCTCACCATGTCGAGTGGGTCCTAGACTTTGACTCAAAAGAATGCACTTTGGTCTTTGATGGCATCTATTTATGGGAAAATAAATCCTCTCGTCCCTTGCTAGATGTCTGGTTCATGATAAACCTGCATCACTGGCCCTTGAGATCCTTGAAATGGTCAGTAAAAATGTTATGGTATGATGTTATGATGTCATGATGCCATGTTTGAACAGATAGAAAACACAAACAAATCATACAATAGCCTTAGGTTTAAATTCTTACATGAGGTTCATAGGTAAGTACCCTCTTGAAGTTTAGTTGGCTCAACATGTCTTAAGAATAGTAACTAGGTTCTAGGGATCTCATATCACGGATCTTTCTCGAAAGTTTTATTTTAGTACAACAACTGATTTTCCACCAAAACATCTCGTGAGTCGAATCTCAATGAGTGTAGCATCGAGTATCAACCAATTTTGGACTACACCAAAGTTGGTCATCTCACTACCTTCTAATGGCCAAGTTGGGTCAACTAAGGTTCTAAAAGTCAGTTAGTGCTTATGACACCATGCAACAGCTTAGTGTTCTCCTCAACTGACTCAAGGGACACCAGTACAAACCAAAGTGTCACACTAACATAGCTATCACTTCAACCATATCGGTCTACGCTGTACAGTTTCCATGATCTATTGCTACTTACCTAAGGTTCCCAGATCCAGGTGTAGGATCTTTGCAAGAAATTTAAACCTGAACAACCCTTAAATATAAAAGAAAACAAAGCAAACTAGAAAATGAAAAGCGATCTAACTCTAAGGTAACGCCTCTTTTTTTAAGTAATTCCCCAGCAGAGTCGCCAGTTCTGTAATACAGTGGAAGAACTAACTTGTTTTTGCATTTTACCGTAAATGTTGCAAATAGCAAGAGTCGTCGCCGACTTTTCTTTTATCCAATAAGGAAAGGGTGAAAAAGAGCAGGAAAGACCTTGAAGATTTTGAGTTCGGGTGTGGGTTATGAAAAGGCAAGGTGTTAGCACCCTTTTCATCCGTACTTATCCATGGGATCTTAATTGCTTAGCTCACTTTTTGAAAATTTTCTTTGTATGTGTGTGTTTGAAAATATTTTGAAATTTTGCCAATGTAAGGCGAACTTTGTAATAACTCTTGTATCGGTCCTCAAGAGTATAAATAAAGTGTTTGAAAATATTTTGAAAGTGTTTGTGAAATGTTTTGTTTTTTTGAGAAATTTGTAAGCAAGCGATTACGAGTATTTACCCACTCAAGTTCATTCTTGTGTTTTTCCTCCTTCTTTAGATATTGCTATCTGTACCATTAGTTAGTAGGAAGCCTTATTGTTGAATATGAAGGGGTAGGTGAGGGTCGTCGTACAGTCATCGAAGGCAACTGATAAGGATACTTTAGCAATTTTCATAAGGGACTAGATCATTTACCGAAAGGCAACATCAAAGGGTCATCGAGGGGCTATGATCTTTGTATCGAGGGACTTTGCTAAAGCGTCCCCGTGCTCGAGGGACATGACTGTTGATTTTTCGAAGGCAACAAGGGAGGTTACCCTAGAGGTGTAAGTGTACGATTGATTTATATTCATTTATTTTATCTTTGCAGTTAGGGTTTTTTAACAATTCATTTTAGTCTTTTCATGTAAACCCTAATTACTAACAGTAATATAGTAAAATAATAGCAGGAAAAGTAAAGTGCGGAAAGTAAAGGTTCCTATGCTATTACATGGCCTTGGGATAGTTACATAATAGTATAGCGGAAAATAAAAACCCTAAGCTATTACAACCCGTAAACAATTACATAATAATGAAAAAAGGAAATGCGTGAAATAAAAACTACATTCGCGAAAGCGCAATCGATCTAAAAACGTGAAAATAGGGAAGAAAAGATTTTTCATAATTTTTTATGAAAAAAATGATTTGTGATTATTTAATTAAGAATGACCTAAAAACCCTAATTGATTTTAATAAAATAAAGTCAATTAATTTAATTAAAAACCCTAAGAATCTTGTTAATTTTAATTAAAAACAATTAGTTAGTTTAATTAATTAAAAAAAGGTAATTAAAACTAAACGTAATTAATTTTAACCTAAAACTAATATTTTAGTATTTTAATTAAATAATAGAAATAAATAAGTAAATGCAAAAAAAGAAAAATATAAGAAAAAGAATTTGGGCCTGACACAGCAAAAAGGGGAGGTTGTGAATAGCAATGGAGGTCCAAGCCCACTAGTGCCAGCGTTGGATCCAGTGTGGTCACTCAATGTGGCTCACCATGTGCTTGCGCGTCTGGGACATTGATATTGGCTTATGATGATCATGCGGTTGTAGGGAAAGGGTGAACGGTTGATTCTATGATAAGCGCTGCACTTGATCTGTGAAAATCAGAAAATGTGAATAAAAGCACAAAAGGCAGGGATCGAACCCACGCCCTGGCATAGTAAGACCTTAACGCGCGCGCTTCTGCCATTGGGATGGATATACATCTGTTTATTTAAGTGAAACGAATTAAATATAAAATAAACAATATTGTATGGACCGGAGAAGCATCGGAGCCCTAGCTCTGGTCGCCTTCTCCGGTGATTCTTTTTTCTTGTTCCTGCAAAATAAACATAGTTAGTGATCCAAGGGTACCCTACCCACCTAAATCAACCCCTACGAATTCAATGGAACCATTATTTTTTACTAAAATATGTTGGTTTATGAGATATGTCAAAAATAATATGAATCGGACCAAACATGGCAGTCCACGATTCCGCCATTATAGGGATCATGCAATGGTCTCGTCCTACACATGGATATCTCAGAAACATATTAGTTGTGTTAGTTTCAATTAAAGCATGAAGAAAACAAAAAAAACGAATTCACAATTTAATCGTAATCGGAGATGCATGAGATGTCAGTTCCGTGTGCTTTGGATCATCACAAATGATTCATTCTTACCCTATACCACCTCAGAGATCGATTGGAAGGGTTGATAGGCTTTGAAAGTGTCTGCAAAATAGAGTTTCACCTTGCCCTAGGATTTGAAATTTTTGGAGTTTTAGAAGAGGTTTCTTGTTGCAAGGGTTCACGTCATGCTTGTCTGAATTGTATGGAATATATAATGATGAAATTAGGTCAAAAGGTTGGGCTTGGACCTTTGCAAGAAGAGCCTTTGATTTTATCTTATTTAATTTTGAATTTAAATAAGTAAAATAAAATATAAATTGAATAAAAAAAGAGGTGTATGAGTAAGTTCTAAGGTTCAAATTGAGGCCTTATGCACGTTTTGACCTTGAAACATCAGCCCATTAGCCCAAAATTCCAAGTTTGCCCAATTTTGGTTTCATGCATTTCCTCAAAATGGACCAACTCTCATCAATCATAACAATCTCAATTTTTATCATTTGAAAGTGATCTTTGACTTTTTGGAAAGCTCAATATATCCTCTATAATATTTATGTTGATCATTTTTGCATTTGAAGACTTTATCTTGATGTAAGTTGCCTTGACTAAAAGTGTCTTTTTGTTGACTTTTGAAATGATCTATAATGTTTTGGCCCATATCTCTCAAATGAAGCATTTTTTGGACTTGAAGCATGTGAAAATTATGCTTGGTCAAAGTTTAATTGACTTCTCCTAAAGAAAACCCTAATTTGGCAACTTTTGACCTTTGATGGTTTGAGAATTTTCATGATGAATTATGATCAACCCTTGATCAAGTGATGAATATGACTTCAAAATGTTGATGTTGACCAAAAATCTTGAGGTTTAACTGTATTTTGACCGTAGTTGACTTTTCTATCCAATGCAATTGATTTTCAATCATCTGAGCAATTGACCGAGCAAAGTTGTGATGCAAGGCTTGAAATTTGGCATGAGAACTCTTAGGGACTTATGAGAAACCATGAAATCCACTTTAGGTTTTAGAAACTCAATCTTCCTTGAAAAACACAAAAACCTAGTTATAGGTCCATTGCTTATGAGGGGGAATTTTTCTGATCCATTCTTAAACAAACTTGAGCAATTGAGAATTATATGAGCATGAGAAGATTCCTTGAAGAAAATGGGAGGGAAAATTTTGGGGTACAACAGCTTCCCCTGTTCAATATTCTTAAACCTGAAGATGTAGATTTGCATGTCTGTTATTCGTGATCCGAAGGTAGAAGAGGATTGAACACTTAAGTGCCCAGAAATTTGCATTCGCATGTGTGGGAGGTAACGTGTTGGTTGATAATATTTCTCGAATGGGCTTAAAGATTCCATTTAGAGAGGTGACAGAGTGTCGTCATAGATGGGCTTATAGATTCCATCAAAGTAATTGTTGATAGGAGTATCAGAATAAGTCTACGCTTGACTATATCTAAAGAATCTTGTCAGGATGACTCTCTGGGGAAAGTGCTTAAATAGTTGCTTGTCAGATTTAGTCTGAGGGAAATGCTTGTTAGATTTAGTCTCTGATGGAAATGCTTGTCATGTAGATAGTTGTATCGTCCTGTTTCAGAAAATGATCCATAATTTGTTTTTGTTGGTAAACCCGTCCTATTTATGGAATTCATACCACATGGCCATGTTGATAGTTGCCTCGTCCTATTTTGTAAATTAATCCTTGCCTGGTTATACAGATATTTTCCTCATCCTGTTTCGGGAATTAATCTGAGCCTAGTCATACAGATAGTTGCCCTGTCTTATTTCGGGAATTAATCTTTGACCTGCTTTTTGTTGGTAAACCCGTCATGTTTCGGGAATTCATACCACCTGGTCGTATAGATAGTTGCCCCATCCTATTTCAGGAATTAATATGCGACCTGGTCATATAGATAGTTGTCCCGTCTTGTTTCGGGAATTAATCTTTGACCCATTTGAAAATTGTTGATGATATTCTTCGGTTTGTAGACTTTACTTGAAAAGACAGAGTTAGTCTTTATGCAATGTCATGATATATGTAATGCATTGTGTAATGATGTTCTCAAAGTAAATGAGAGTGTGTTATATGGGTTTCTTATGCATATGCTATGATATTTGTAAATGATGTATGGATGTAAGATGGCGTTGAAGCGTATTGGTAGCTTTGTATAACATCCTTGTTTGGGAAAATAAATCCCTAACTATTGTTGGGGATGAAGAATATGAATGTTCAATCTTGTTTTGAATGTATTCTCTAGAGATTCCTACTTTCTATTTTAGGATGCTCCGCTGGGAATGTTTGACTTCTTCTTGGGAATGTCTTCTCTAATGTTCTCTCGAGGTCTTGGAATCTTCCTCAAGCATAATGCGATGCATGAAAATTGAGGGGCTTATCCCTATTAGATCGAAGATGTTATAGCCTAAAGCAGTCGGGTATTTCCTTAGGACATGTAATAATTTTTCTATTTCTATCTGTTCTAAATCTGCGTTGACTATGACGGGTTCTTCGAGTTCTATGTCTAGAAATTCATACGTTAGATCTTTCGGTAATTTTTTAAGTTCGACAGCTGGTTTCCTTAGACAACCCATAGGTTCATGAGTTAGTGCGAGATATTCACTTAGATTGTCATATTTGTATTTATCACACCAATTATCGTCTTCAAGGATGTGAGGTATTTGAATTTTTAAAGCTTATGAATATTTGGTATGATGTTTCTCCATTTATTTAACGCACTCATCAATGACATCCAAGAAACAATGCGAATTATCTATAGTTGGTGCCTTGAAGAATTGTGAGAGGATGAATTCGACTTTTTCTTCGCCAACCTCAAATGTGAGTTTACCTTTTTTTACATCTATGATGGCTCCGACGGTGGCGAGGAATGGTCTTCCTAATATAATAGGGATGTTGGAGTCTTCCTTGATATCCATAATAATGAAATCAGTGGGGATATAGAATTGTCCAATACGTACAGGAACATTTTCGAGCATTCCTAAAGGAAACTTCACTAAACGAGCAGCTAGTTGTACGGACATTCTTATTGGTCGCAATTCTCCCATATTTAGCCTTTTGCATATTGACAAAGGCATTAGACTAATAATGGTTCCCAAGTCACATAGAGCTTTGTCTATGACGAATTTTCCGATTACACATGGTATGGAAAAACTACTAGGGTCTTTCAGATTATGGGGCATGTTGTTTTGGATTATAGCGCTACACTCCGCAGTAAGCATAACGGTTTCATTGTCCTTGATATTTTTCTTATTGGATAATATTTCTTTAAGGAACTTAGCATAGGAGAGCATTTACATTATGGCTTCTATAAAAGGTATAGTGATATTTAGTTGTTTCAGAAGTTCAACGAATTTCTTAAATTGCTTTATATTTTTAGATTTAGCTAATCGTTGAGGGTATGGTAACGATGGTGGAGGTACGTAGGGTTTTTCTCTCTCTTTTGCCTCTGTGTTTTCATCTCCCTTCTCATCTTCTTTTGGTTCGTCTTCCTTCTCAGTTAGTTTACCAGTACTCTATAGTACATGGCTGGATTTTTGGTTCTTGGTCAGTTGGTCCATCTACTTCTGTTCCACTCCGAAGTATTATAGCATTAGCATGACCTTTAGGATTTGGTTGTGGTTGGCCAGGTAAAGTGCCAGCTAGAGCAGTTGTAGCTACTTGTTGTTGATCCACTTGAGAGATTTTCATTTCAAACATTTTGTTATTAGTGGCTAAGGCGTCAACCTTGTTTGATAGTTGCTTTAGTTGTTATACTAGTGCGTATGTTTTGATTTATAAAATCTTTGTTTTGTTGAGCTTGAGTGGCTACGAAGTTTTCTATCATGAACTCTATATTGGATTTCCTAGGAACATTTGGAGTAATTTGGGCGGTTTTCTGGTATCTTAGGGGTGTAGTAGGAGCTTGCCCAGGTGCATATAATGCATTATTGTTCTTATACAAAAAGTTTGGATGGTGTAATACGGTGGGAGAACTGACTTTTTTGGTTTTAGCCAAACGTGCGGATAGCAAGATTCGCCACTGACTTTTCTTTTATCCAATATTTAAGAAAGGTAAAAAGAACAGGAAAGACCTTGATAGATTTTGAGTTTGGGGGGTAAGTTATGAAAAGGGAAGGTGTTATCACCATTTTCATCCGTAGTTATCTACGGCTCTTAATTGCTAGCTTACTTTTGAAAATTTTCTTTGCGTGTGTGATTTGAAAATATTTTTGAAAATCCAAATTATGGCCAACTATGTAATTATTCTTGTATCAGTCCTCAAGAATGCGTACAAAGTGTTGAAAATATTTTGTTTGAAAAGTGAGATGTGAAAAATGTTTATTTCAGAAAAACTTATGAGCAAGCGATTGAGAGTTCCTTACCCACTAAAGGTCGTTCTTATTCTTTTCCTTCTCCTTTAGAGATAGTGTTATCCATACCATTAGTTGGTAGGTAGCCCCGTCTATCGAATGGTCATTAAAGGCAACATGTAGGAATACTTTAGCAATTTGTATTGGAGGGACTTGATCATTTTTGTAGGCAACTTTGAAGCGTTATCTAGGGACTATGATCTTTATTCGATGGTCTTTTGCTAAAGCATCCCCACTTTCGAGGGACATAACCATTAATTTTAAGGCAACAAGAGAGGTTATCCTAGAGGTGCAAGTGTGAAGAGTGTGTTAATTTCGGTTATTTATCTTGAGATTGGGGTTTTTCTATGTTAAGTTATTAGTCTTGCCATACAAACCCTAGTTACTAGCAGTATAAAATATAACAGGAAAACTAAAGTGTGGAATGTAAAGTCTTACATTATTACATGGCTTTAGGGGAGTTACATAAGTATGAAAATGCGGGAAAAGTAAAGTGTGGAATTTAAACCTAAGTTATTACATCATGTGAGAAGTTACATAATCAGAAGAAAAAAAGCACGAGAAAATAAGTCTAAGCTATTACAAGAAAAAATGTGTGACCTATACGTTTGTCTAAGAATTAAATAGCAATAAGAAAAAAAATGTTAGAAAAAAGAAGTTTGAAGTTTTGTATTTTTTGTGAAAATAATTTGAATGATAGCGGTGATTAAAACCTAAATTCTAATTGGTTTTAATATTTAAGAAAAAGTTGATTAATTAATTAATTAATTAAAAATAATGTCAAACTTAATTATTGAAGAAAAAAACTAAACCTAATTTGTTAGGGTTTTGAAAAAGGATTAGCGTTTGTTAGAAGTTAATTAAGAAATAAATAAGAAAAAGAAAGAAATTAGGGTTAGTGAAATAAAGGGAAAAAAAGAATGTTTGGGGTAGGTGTTGAACCCACGCCCCCTGCCTCTCTAGCATGCATGATTGCCAACCAAGTTGCATTGCATTTGTGCTTAGAAACAGGAATCGATCAAAATATAATGAACATGCGTGTCAGTTTGGAAAATTAAGCAAAATAATGCCAAAAGGTTGGGATCGAACCCACGCCCTTCATGATACGTGCGTGCCTTCTTTACCATTGAGTTATGCTTCATTTATGTTACTCAAACACAAACAATACATTATATAATAAAAAGAAAATTGAAATCAGAGAGACGCTGGAACCCTAGCTCTGGTTGTCTTATTCGATGATACAAAATCCTCAACCTGCAAAAACCTCCAAAACAAGGATTAAAAGGGACCCTACCCCCCCCCCCCCCCTAATTTGAGGGCTGCAAATTCAATGGTAATATTAGTTTGGCCTGAAAACGCATGTATACAGAGTTTTGAAGAAAACAACACTTCGTTCCCTAACGATGGCAGCTCATGTTCTCTACGTTAGAACTTGATTCTTTTGGTTCAAACTTGTCTCACACATCATGTTAAACACATTTGGGCAATCAAAAGTAAACAACAATGCTTAGATTGACACATTCGAATTGAGAAATTTTACCAAACTAGTGGGCTTGAATGAACGATTCCAAGCGTGGACAAGCTTGCTTCTTGGCTTGGTAGTGATCCTGTGAACTCCAGGAATGCGTTTGGATGCTTGGTTTCGATTGAAGGAGGCTGCAAATAGGGTTTTGTGTTTTCCCTAGTTTAATAAATTTTGAGATTTTTGAGAGTTCTTGTAGGCATCATGTATGTGTCTTTTGATGAATGAATATGTTCTCTATTTATAGGCTATGAATTAGGTCAACAAACATGAGCTAAATATTTGTACTTCATGACAAAATATTTGATTGGAAATTTGGAATGAAATCTTCCCTTTTTGAGCCAATCATGTGCCAATCAATCCTACATGTTTTTGCTAATTGATTATCTGATTTTTAGCCTTGTGATTTGATTTAGAACAAAAGTCATGTGCCTCATATCTTTTCTTTAGTATTTTATTTGATTTATTTTTCTTTTAGTTGAATAAAATCAAAATAAAAGAAATAAAAAATCAAAAAATAAATAGATGGATTTATAGGTTCATGATGAGGTCAAGAACACGTTTGGACCTTAAAAGATAAGCCCATTAGCCCAAAAAATCAAATTTGTTCAATTTGAGTTTCATGCATTTCCTTAAAATTTCCCAACTTGCATAAATCATATCTCACTCAATTTTTCATCATATGAGAGTGATCTTATACTTTTTAGAAACCTCGGGATGTCCCTTAGAACTTTCATGTTGGTCATTTTTTCATTTGAAGCTGTTATCTTGATGTAAAGTGTTTTGTAAAAAAGGGTCTTTTTGTTGACTTTTAAAATGACCTGTAATGTTTTGGCTCATATCTCTCAAATGAATCATTTTTTGGAACTTGAGCTTAGAGATACAAAGTTGTAGAGAATTGAGTTTCCATCAAAATGGGCTTTGTTTGAGAATTTTCTGATGAAGTATGTGAAAGTTATGCTTGGTCAAGGTTCAGTTGACTTCTCCTTAAGAAAACCCTAATTTAGTAACTTTTGACTTTTGATGAATCTTGAGGTTTCTTGATGAATCATGATCAACCCTTGATCAAATGATGAATGTGAGTTCAAAATATTGATGTTGACCAAAAATCTTGAAGTTTGACTGTAAATTGGTCAAAGTTGACTTTTTGCCCAATATAGTTGATTTTTAATCATCTGAGCAATTGATTGGCAAACTTGTGCTGCAAGGATTGAAACTTCATATGAGGATACTTTGGATCATATGAAACACCATGAAGTCCATTTTAGGCATTATAAGTCCAATTTTCCCTGAGAAAACCAAAACCCTTGTTGTAGGCTACTACTTAGGAGGAGGATTCATCTGATCAATTCTTGAGTAGTCTTGAGTACTTGAGAACCTTAGGAGCATGAAGAGGTATCATGAATCATATTGTATTTATTAATGGAAGGGAAAATTTTGGGGTACAACAGCTGCCCATGTTCAATCCTCTTAAACCTGAAGAGTTAGATTGGCATGTCCGCCATTTGGGATCTTAAGGTGGAAGAGGATTGAACACTTAAGTACCCAGAAATTTACACTGGCATGTGCATAAAGTAAAATTGTTGGTTGATTGTACTGCTTGAATGGGCTTAAAGATGCCATTCGAAGAGGTGATAGAGTGTCGTTGGAAATGAGCTTATAGATGCCATCCAAAGTAACTATTGATAGGAGTATCAGAATGAGTCTACGCCTGACTGTATCTGAAGAATGCTTTTCAAAAAATCTCTGAATGAAAATGCTTTTAAGAGGGGAACCCTGAAGGATATGCTTTTCAGAATTCATTCTTTGAAGGGGAATGATTTTCATAATAAACCTCTGAAGGAGAATGCTTTTCAGAACAAAGCCCTGAAGGAGATACTTTTCAGAATTCAGTCTCTAAAGGGGAATGCTTTTCAGAATAAAACTCTAAAGCATAATGCTTTTCAGAATGAAGCCCTGAAGGAGATGCTTTTCATAATAAACCTCTGAAGGAGAATGCTTTTCAGAGTGAAGCCCCAAAGGATATGCTTTTCAGAATTCAGTCTCTGAAGGGAAATGCTTTTCATGATAAACCTCTAAAGGAAAATGCTTTTCAAAATAAAACCTCTGAAGGAAATTCTCGCCAGAATTCAGTCTCTGGGGGAATGCTTTTTAGAATAAACTTCTAAAGGGGAATGCTTTTTAGAATGAAGCCCTGAAGGAGATGCTTTTCAGAATAAACCTTTAAAGGAGAATTCTTTTCAGAATGAAGCCCTGGAGGAGATGATTTTCAAAATAAACCTCTGAAGGAGAATGCTTTTCAGAATAAACTTCTGAAGGAGAATGCTTTTTAGAATAAACTTCTGAAGGATAATGCTTTTTAGAATAAACCTCTGAAGGAAATGCTCGCCAGAATTCAGTCTTTGGGGGGAATGCTTTACAGAATAAACTTCTGAAGTAAATGCTTTTCAAAACGAATATCTAAAGGAAATGCTTTTTCATGATGAAGATCTGAAGGAAATCATCTGGTCATGTAGATATTCGCCCCATCTTGTTTCGGGAATTGATCTACAACTTGTCTATAGATTGCTGATAATATTCGTCTGTTTGCAAACTAACTTGAAAAGACAAAGTTAGTCTTATGTAATGTCATGATGTATGTAATTCATTACGCAATGATGTTCTCAAAATAAATGAGAATATTATATATGTTTCATATGCTAATGTTATGATATTTTGTAAATGATGTATGGATGTAATAAGTCGTTAGAGCGTATCGATAGCTTCGTGTAACAACTCTGGCTAGGGAAAATAAATCCCTGACCGTTGCTGGGGATGAAGAAAGTAATTCTTCAACTTTGTTTAGAATAACTTTTCTGGGGATTTTCGCTTTCTGTTTGAGGACACTCTATTGAGGATGTTCGACTTCTACTTAGGGATAGAAGCATTCAAGGAGAGTCGGTCGTTCCTCGTTCTTTGAAGGATTTGATTCTTATATACTCTGACTGTGGATAAAAGGAGATGAATATTCCTTATATGTATCATTTGACCAGGTTTCAGATATGAGTATTAGCTCTTCTAGGGAGGACAACATTGAATGCCATCTGGATGGAGAACAGAATCTTGTCGGGGAATTGCAACATTGGAGAAATAAACTCCATTGGGGATATAAACCTTGTAGACTGTGTTTAGGAAAAAATATCTGATTATAAATTCATAGGTTGCGCTAAGGAAGTTTCCCTTATATGCTGGGGGAATGATCAAACTTCCTTATCTACTAGGGGGGCCATTGGGGAAGATGATCATGTCAAGCTATTCATAAAAAGGACGGTGAACTGCTGGAAGATGCCCTAATTTCGGTTTGAGGGCATATTATATTTTCTGGGGAATATATCTCTATTGGTGAATGAGCTTGTGAAGATAACTCTGTAGGGATAGTTCCATGGAGGTTATTTTGTGGGGATTTGCGGATAACTTGAACATTATCCCAACTCCTAGAGTCTTTAGTAAATGCTGATCAGAGTGATAAATCTTTTACTGATAAATGGGACATAGTCGTATGCTTTAATCCCTAACTTTTTCTTGGACCTCCTTTTCAGATTTTCAGTCCATCGAGATACCCTTTCTTTTCCAAGCCGCCTTTTCAGGTTTTCGACTTTCCGGGTGTATAATTTTATTTATATATCCCTAATTTTTTCCCAAACATTTTTAGTTCGTTAGGGTGCCCTTATTTTTTCCTAAGCCAATCAACCTAGAGGGTCTCTTTTTCATGTGTAGTATTTTTGACTATATCTGCATTTACAGGGTGCGGAGAGTTTTTAATGTTCATGGTAGTAAGTGTTGCAGCACTGCCAGAAAATATTTTCTTGATCATACGTGGCCCTTCGTATGCAGAAGTCCATTTGCCCCTGAGATTAGTCTGGTGAACCTGACGTTTGAAGTTATTGATCAATCGTTGATTTCCAACTTTCTGATAGTCTTGACCTTCCTCAGTATTTTTCTAAGAACTGTCACGACAGAATGACACCATCTGATACTACTGACATACACAAGAAATTTGGTGATACCGAAGATAATGGCTTTTGCTGAAACTCATGATCAATGTAACATGCCCCAATTGATTCAGATGGAGATCTACCTCTGGCTATTCAGCACTTTTGAGAGATTCTTTGAATCTTGACTTGACTGCCACAGATGAGTTGGACAATAACATGTCATGCCCCTTGATTTATAACCAATTGGGTACACGAAAGGCCTGTTACTGGAGGTTTCTTTCTTTTTGACATATCATCTGAAATAATTCTGTCTGTTGGGAGGATTTTCATTCATTGAATATTCGGCATGCGAATTTCTTTACTGTCAAACACTTAGTCATATGAAAACAGTGGTATTAAAATGCAAAGCTTTTGTTTGTCTTGAAGTTTAAAAATGCATTCTTTAGTAAAACAAAATCTGTAAGAATGTGATATCAACTAAGGATTTATAGTAAGCCTTACAAGAATCAGGATACCTTTTTGTAACAGTATGCTTTCGAACTAACCCATGCTTCAGTTAGAACTTTTAAGGGTTGTAACGTGGCTTGGTTCACGGCTTATGAAACAAAGGATAAAGGTGCAAAATTTTATTTGTACCCGAACCGTTCTTCATGATATTCTTCATTCCTATACTTAGCTAATTATGCATTTAGGTTCCAATTGAGATTGGAATAATGGAACTAATATTTTGGTGATGGTTCTAAAACCAAGAGTTTATTTGGGAAGGCATACATTTTTCTTGTAACATCTTTATTTGTTGAGGATTTGTCGCGACCTCTTTTTAACTTTATTATCCCTAACTTTTTCCTGAACTGTTTCGTTTGAGATTACAGTCAGCGAGATGCCCCAGTTTTTTATTAAGTCTCCTTCATAGGTTTTGAATTAGCGGGCTTTTATTTTGAAAGATAATAACTTCCTAACTCAATGTTTATGGGGAACCATCATCAGTTTTCGATTTAGAAGAGTATCTTCGACACTAGTCGTCGTGTACGAAGGTAAAGTTTGTGAATGCATAATTGATTTCACTGAGCAACTACCCTACCCCAGGTTATGTTCAACAATTTTAATTTGCGCGAAAAAGAAAACTCCTACTTCTAAGGCTCAAAGGGGTTGACTAGGGATTAACTTCCTTATATCTCCATTGTTTAGGAATTGAAGCAATGCATGTGCATCATCAGCAAGGTCTGTTCAAAAGCATATTGTACGAGATTATGGTATCGTTTTTGTCACCCTCCCTCTAAAGGCTTATAACTTTAAGGAGAGTTTAATATCACAAAAAGGAAGTAAAAAGCATAGTTTAAATATAGTGAAACTAAAGGATTAATTCAAGACAAACATATGCAATGCATTAATGGAAAAACCAAAGGTTGACATGACAGTAATTTTTTGAATAAACAAAAGAAATTACAAATAGAAATTCAAATGATCTTAAAGCTTCTCCGCCTGTACTTTTTACTTCAGATGGTGTGCCTTGGAGTTTCGATATTTGAGGGATGATAGAGAAACTCAATCTGACCATCTTATGTGGACTCGAAAACTCCTTCATTAATCAGGTCCTGAATCTTACGTTTCAACGTCCAACAACTGTTAGTGTCATGTCCAGGACTGTTGGAGTGATATGCATACCTTGAATTAGGATCATAACTAGGAGAGGGAGTATTGGGATTTTGAGGAGGTTCTTTCAATGTAATCAGCTCCATCTTCAACATGTGTTGTAATGCTTGAGACAATGACTTATTGATTTTGGTAAATTGTCTTTTGGGTGTATCCTGCTTACGCTGATTACCCTGTTGTTGATGGCGAGGTCGTTGTTGAGCTTGTGATGTAGTAACAATCTGGATAGGCCCTTTTCCATTAACTCGTGATTCACAATATCGACCAAGTCAGTTTCCTGTCTCATTGGAGACTGGTTTATGATTGGATCTCCAATTATAGCAGTTCGTCCCATACGGTTGTATCTGACTTGATGAAGCTTGTTAATGAGGATTCTAAACTCTTCTTTCCCCGAGCTAAATTTTGGATAAGATCCATCTGACCAATCATCTGGATTCTCATCTTTTCCATCTCAAATTGTAGTTGTTCCAACTGGTCATCCTTGTTGTCTTCAGGATTCTTCTCGGTCATGTTCTCGACGAGATGTGTTTTCAATCCTTCTTTCACCTTGGATAGGTTTAGGAACATCTCTTGGAACTGAGCATTATGAGCCTGGAATTCTTTGATTGTATGTTCGAGATCCATTTTCAGCTTAAATAAACAGCAAGAAGATGAGAAACATGTCTTGGAAACCGGTTATGTGATGATATGTATGACATGTAGATGCATATACAATGTTTTCAAGGATCTCGTGGGATTTAAATTTGAAATATTACAAATTGAATCTGGTTGTAGCTTTGTCTGAAGAACTTTGATTCTTCATCTTGGAATGTCCTTCTATAAGAGTCAAGCTCACCATATCAAGTGGGTCATAGCCTCTGACTCAAGAAAATTTACCTTAATCTTGACGGCATCTGGCTAGAGGAAAATAAATCCTCTTGCCCCTTGATATAAATTTGGCTTATAATAATCCTGCAAATATCGCACCATAAATCCCTAAGATCCTTGAAATGGTTAGTAAAAATCATACGTTATGGTGATATGATGTTATGATGTTATATTCATAGTGTCAAACACAAACAAGTCACAAAAGAGCCTTAAGTTTAAAGGCTTGCATGGAGTCCATAGGTAGATACCCTTCCCCGTTGACGTTAGGTTGGCTCAACTTGTCCTAAAATAATAATCGGGTTCTAGAAATCTCATATCACCAGTCTTTCTCGCAGGCTTTATTTTAGCACGGCAACTGGCTTACCACAAAAACATCCCGAAATTTGAATCTCAATGAGCGTAGCTTCGAGTATCAACCAACTTTGGATTGTACTAAAGTCGACTATCTCACTACTTTCTAATGGCCAAGATGGGTCAATTAAGGTTCTAAAATTAAGTTAGTGATAAAGAAACCGCACGGAAGCCTAATGTTATCCTTGACTGACTCAAGGAACATAAGTACAAACCAAAGTGTCACACTAACTGTAGCCATCATGTTAACCATATTGGTCTATGTCGTACAGTCTTTATGATCTATTGGTACTTACCTAAGGAATTCCTAGATCCGGGTGTAGGATCTTACAAGCAATAATACCCAAAAATGCCCTTAAAGTAAAGCAAACAATTCAAACAATTAAAGCAAGTAAAAGTGATCTAAACTCTAAGGTAATCCCTCTTTTTTAAGTAAGTCCCCAGCAGATTTGCCAGTTCTGTAATACGGTGGGAGAACTGACTTTTTTGGTTTTATCCAAATGTGCGGATAGCAAGAGTCGCCACCGACGTTTATTTTATACAATATTTAGGAAAGGTGAAAAGAACAGGAAAGACCTTGATAGATTTTGAGTTTGGGGGGTAAGTTATAAAAAGGGAAGGTGTTATCACCCTTTTCATCCGTAGTTATCTACGGCTCTTAATTGCTAGCTCACTTTTGAAAATTTGCTTTGCATGTGTGATTTGAAAATATTTTTGAAAAGCCAAAGTACGGCCAACTATGTAATTATTCTTGTATCAAACCTCAAGAATACGTACAAAGTGTTTGAAAATATTTTTTTCAAAAAGTATGATGTGGAAAATGTTTATTTCAGAAAAAGTTGTGACCAAGCGATTAAGAGTTCCTTACCCACTAAAGGTCGTTCTTATTCTTTTCCTTCTCCTTTAGAGGTAGTTCTATCCATACCATTAGTTGGAAGGTAGCCCCATATATTGGATGTGAAGGGGCATGCGTAGGGTCATCGAATGGTCATTGAAGGCAACATGTATGAATACTTTATAAATTTGTATCACAGGGACTAGATCATTTTTGTAGTCAACTTCAAAGGGTCATCGAGAACCTTTGATCTTTATTCGAGGGTCTTTTACTAAAGTATCCCCACTTTCGAGGGACATGACCATTAATCGTAAGGCAACAAGAGAGGTTTCCCTAGAGGTGCAAGTGTGAAGAGTGTGTTAATTTCAGTTATTTATCTTGAGATTAGGGTTTTTCTACATCAAGTTATTAGTCTTTTCATACAAACCCTAGTTACTAGAAGTATAAAATATAGAAGGAAAAGTAAAGTGTGGAATGTAAATTCCTATGCTGTTACATGTGTTGTACCCCAAAATCTGCCCTCCAATTTATCAAGAATTTTCTTACAAGATCTCCTTAGACTCAAGACTGCACTAGGGTTTGATCAGCTCAAGACACCTCCTTAAACACTGATGACTAAAATTAGGGTTTGAGATTTCACAAGGATTTTTGAACTTCCAATGCCCCATATGACTTTTATGGATCATTATGGACCCCTAAGATTACTCATGTCAAGTTTCAAGCTTTGGATCACACTTTTGCTTAGTCAATTGAGCTGTTGACCTAAAAATCAGTTGTATTGGGGAAAAAGTCAACTATGGCCAATTTACAGTCAAACTTCATAATTTTTTATCCACGTCAACATTTTAAACTTATATGTATCATTTTATCAAGTTTGGACCATAATTCCTCAAGAAATTTGATCAAATCTTCAAAAGGGCAAAATGGTCAAAATTAGGTTTTTGACTGGGAAAGGGCATTTTATGATTTTTTACCTAGAAAATGGTCATTTGGTTTAAGCAATTATATCAAGATTCCAATTGCATCATTTTGACCTAATGACAGGGTTCAAAACATTGCAAGTCCATTAGTTTGACAGATGAATTTTTTTAGTCAACTGATCAAAAATCAACTGTATACTCAAAATTCAAACTTTGACTTTTTGGTCAAATTCAAGTGCCAAAGATCATAATTCATCAAAACATGTCAAAATATGAAACTTATTCATCAAGAAATCAAAAATTCAAAATTTCTAAACTTAGAAACTTTTCTAAGTGTTGGAAATTTCATATTTTTTTCGCAACTTTGAACAAATGTTTCACCATGATGCAAGATGATTCAAGAGAAACTTCCAACATGAAAGTTGTAGATCTCCATGAAATCTACAACTTTTCTTTACACAACTCCTTCCAAAAGTGCTTGGATCTCAAGTTATAATTTTATGAACATAGAGTCATGAAACAAAACACTTAGTTAAATTTTGCCCTAATTTGGTCAGGATTTTGACCCAACTTCATGGCACTTTTTCATATAGTTCCAAAGGGAATCTTCAAAGGAAATTCAAATATGGGTTGTATAGAACATTTCAAGCTTTCAAAAATGTCCAAGAACTCCTTGAGATCATTCTTGAGTAGGGAGAATCGAAGAGATGAAGTTAGGGTTTTATCACTTCAATTACAAGTCATTTTAGTGATGAACAAAATTCAAATTCAAATCATGTTGCATAAACACTACTTTGCAGGCCTCAAACTTGTTAGGAACTCCATAATTAATGGTTTACACAGCTGTTATAGGCCTCACTTCAAGCATTCAATGCATGGACATGCTTTATATCTATTTTTGGAAGAAAGGTCACATTGCCATTTTGATAAAGTGACTTTTTATACAAAACTTGTTCTTGAGCCTTGCACTTGTTCTCTTCTGATTAAACCAGTCCTATAACTCATGAGAAATGTTTCAAACACTTACAATCACCCATCCCATGCTTGTACCTCTTCTTAAAACTTGTTTCCCTCTTTTCTTCAAAATAAAGTAACCTAGCCAAAAGCTAGAAACTTGTACTTCTGATTGTCCAAAGCTCTCAAACACTTTTGTTTATACAAATACAAACCATTTGACACAAACACACGAATGCTCAAGCCTTGAAAGAACCTAGAACTCGGAATCACACTTCACACTTCCATTTTTACACAAACTGACTAAAAACTTGAAACTCATAATCTACTCGTGCGTTTCTTGGCCTTTTGGTTTCTAAAGTTTCTAAACATCACATAGAATCAATCCCACACCCTGTTATAGAACTGTAACACCATTAACACCATCCTCCATTTCCAAAAACATAGCTCTGCACATTGACTTCTCCAAACCATTTCAGTCATCCATTGCTCAAGCTAATCATTGCATTAGCTTCATGGGACCTCAAGGAAGCTAACCTGATCATCACCATCACTTGAAACAAGCTCAAACTCAAAACGTGATTTCCAGTTTTGAGGTAAGTTTTCTCAACTTTGAACTCTTCATACAGGCATCATTAATAGTTTATTTGTGAACAAAACATGTAGATATCATTGCTCTAAAGCTAACCATGTCCATAGTTTCCATTAATTTTGCTTGAGCTTAGAGAATTTTGAAACTGAAATTTCTGAGATTTTTAGGGTTCATATTAGGGCCATTAAAATTCATGCTTATCTTTTATCTATAGTTTTAATGCTTTACATTTCTAAAACCGTGAGAAAATTTGCTACAAGTTTCATGTTTATAGTTTTCATTTTTTATGAGAAATGAGCAAGTTACAGTTGGTCTGACTAGAGGTTAAAGATGAAGTCATCAGGGCGCATTTTGCCTTGTATATTTATTGTTTTGCTTATGTTAACGGATGTATAGCCACCCCAGTGGTAGAAGCGCGCACCTGTAACCTTTGGGACCTGGGTTCGAGCCCTAGTGGTACCCTTTTGCATTTTTTTATATGTTTTTACATTTCTGACTTTTTTTGCAAGCGTCTGGGCCTTAATGAGCTTATAATGGTTTTTTTTTTATTTTTTGCTTACTAACCTCCCTTGCAGGTTGTTAGCACCCCTGGCCCAGTTTATTTTTATTTTATTATTTTTATTTCATTTGTTTTCTTTATTTTTTTTTTACTAGTGTTAAAAATCATAAAAAAATATAAAAATATTAGATTTTCATTTTGACATAGTTTATTTATTTTTTCTCATAAAAATTATTTTTATTTAATAAATATTTATTCATTTCACTAAACATCTTGTATTATTTTATTTTACACCAATTTAAATATATTATTTTAATATATAAAAGGCCAAAAAATATTTGATGACGCCATATATTATTTTCAAGACAAAAATACCAAAAATACTTTTCTTGAAACTTAATTTCTTTTTTAATCAATTAATAGAACTAGGGTTTTATTTAAAATATTTTCTTAAACAAATTCTTTTTATTAATTATTGTTCTTTAATTTATTATATTAGGACAAAATCCCTTTTTTTTAAAAAAATCAAACATATATCCATTTACTTCATATTTTGCATTTTTGTACATTTATTCACTTTTGTACATTGTATCCATTTAATTCCTTGTACATTTATACCCATTCAATATAGTTGTAATAGACTAATTAGATTTTATATTCTTGCAATCCCCATTCAATTTTTACACCCCCCCCCCCCTCCCACAAATGTTGTAATAGTGTAGTAACTTTAAATTCCATAATTTATCGCTTTTATATATAACATGCTAGTAATTAGGATTTGTATGGAAAGACTAAAACCAATACTTATAAAACCCTAATTCAAGGCAAAAGCAAGCATGAAAACAATACACTTTCACACAAGCACCCCTAGTGTTATTTCACTTGGTTGCCTTATACAAAATGGCCATATTACGCATGTAAGGTATCTTAGCAAAAACAAGCAAATACAAGATCATAGTCCCTCGATGACGCTATCTAAGTTGCCTTTCAAATGATCTTAGTCCCTAAAAGAGAATGCTAAGATACCTTGAAAGATTGCTAATTATGGTTATACGATGACCCACGCCCGTCCCGTTAACATCCAAAGATAGGGTTACTTACCAAATCAATGGTAAGATAACAATGTCAAAGGAAAAGAAAAATGAACAAGAAAGACTTTTTGAGTAGGTAGAATGCTCCTAATTACTTGCTCCATTTCAAAACAAAACATCCTTTCTATTTTCAAAGCAAACACATACACTTTCAAATATCTTACAAAATTGAAAATGTTTTCAAAAGATCAACATCTTTGTATACATTCTTACGAACGAGAATCATTACAAAGATTGCCTAAACAATGGCATCTTTACAAAATACTTTCAAAAACCACACAAAGCACAATTTCAAACATAAAGCAAGTGATCTAGCAAGTAACTAAGAGCCCATGGAAAACCATGGATGAAAAGGGTGCTAATACCTTCTCTTTTCATAATCTACCCCCCGAACTCAAGAAATAATCTCAAAGGTCTTTCCTGTGCTTTTTCACCTTTCCTTTTAGATAAAAGAAAAGTCGGTGACGACTCTTGCTAACCACAACATTTGCGATCAAACGCAAAACCTTCAAGTCAGTTCTCCCACCGTATCACAGAACTAGCGACTCTGCTGGGGAAATATTATTTATAATGTGGGGTTTACCTTAGGATCTAGGTCATTTTAATTGCTTATTTGGCTTGTCTTGTTTGATTTACTTTTAAGGATATCTGTTTAGGTTGTTTGGATCCTAAACCTGGATCGGGGAATTCCTTTTAGGTAAGTAGCAATCAACTATGAGGGAGTTGTGCGGGGTATATCGACACGGTTGAAACAGTAGCTACATTGATGCGATACTTTGGTGTGTACCGGTAGCCCTTGAGTAATCAAGGATAATACGGGGCCACTGCGTGATATCATAAAGCGTCAACTAACCTTAGCACCTTAATTGACCAACTTGGCTTTTAGGACGTAGTGAGATAGTCGTCTTTGGTGTAAACCCAAAGTCGGTTGATACTCGATGCTACACTCATTGAGGTTTGACTCTTGAGTTTTGTTTGGTGGTGTGATATTTCGGTCGCCATTAAAGACGCTTGTGCTGAAACAATGACCAAGGAAACAAACCGGTGATATTGAGCTCCTTAGAACCCAGTTACTATTACTAGGATAGGTTTGAACCAACTAAACTTCAAGAAGATACTTACCTATGAGACTCCATGCAAGCCTAAACCTAAGGACTTGTTTGCTTTGTTTGTATATACATACTTGTACATAACATCATGAACATCATAACATCATACTCATTCACTAACCATTTCAAGGATTTTGGGATTTATCTTTGTTCTGTTTTGTAGGATATGGATTCTCTTCGCAGAAAAACTATTCAAGTCAACCTTGTAAAGATCCCACCACAACTTAAGGAACTAGCTTCAAGGATTCCTGAAAAATCTCCATTTACCGAGAGACATGGTCGACTACTCAACTTGGTCACCTACAACATAGATGAGGACATGATGAAGGTTCTCTTTCAGTTCTTTGATCCTTTACACCATTGCTTCACATTTCCCGACTATCAACTTGTGCCTACTTTGGAAGAATTCTCCCAACTCTTGAGGATTCCCATTCCCAAATAACTACCTTTCAACGGTACGGAAAGAGACCCAAAGCCAGAAGAGATTGCTCAAACTCTACACTTGCACTCATTTGATGTCACTACTCATTGGGAAAGAAGGAGTGGTGTCAAAGGTTTCCTAGCAAAGTTCTTGTTCGAGAAAGCCCAAAACCGTTGGAACTCTTTGGATTTGCAAACCTTTGAGGAAATTGTGGCTCTCCTCATCTATGGGATGGTTTTTTATCCAAATCCGGATTAACTCATAGATATGAACACCGTCAAAATCGTCATATCCCGTAATATGGTTCCTACATTGCACCAAAGAGGATGCATACTACCTTTCTATCTTAGAGTTTTTGTATTTGTTTTTACTAAGGAGGCACTGATGTACTCGAGCTTTAATTTATTAATATAACGTGTCTTTCCTTTTTTGTCTAAAACAAATTTGAATCTTGAAAATCCTTGAAATCATTGCAAATGAATTTACCATTCATCATAACTGTTGTAACCCAAAATTTTCCCTCTCATTTATCAAGATTATTCTCACAAGATCTCTTTGACTCAAGACTGGATTAGGGTTTGACCAGCTCAAGACACCTCATCATGCACTGATGACCCAAAATTAGGGTTTGAGATTGTACAAGGATTTTTGGACTATCAATGCTTCATATGACTTTCAAACATCATTATGGAGCCTTAAGATTACTCATAACAAGTTTCAAACCTTGAATCACATTTTTGATCAGTCAATTGGACAGTTGACCTAAAAATCAATTGTATTGGGGGAAAAGTCAACCATGGCCAATTTACAGTCAAACTTCAATATTTTTAATCCACGTCAACATTTTAGACTCATATGTATCATTTGATCAAGTTTGGAATATAATTCCTCAAGAAATTTGATCAAATCATCAAAAGGGCAAAATGGTTAAAATTAGGGTTTTGACTGAGAAAGGGCAATTTCTGATTTTTGACCTAGCAAATGACCAATTGATTTTAAGCATGATTTCAAGGGTTCAATTGTATCATCTTTACATAATAACATGGTTCAAAACATTGCAATTTCATTGGATTGACAGATGAAATTTGCAGTCAACTGATCAAAAGTCAACTGTATACTGAAAAGTCAAACTTTGACTGTTTGGTCAAAATCAAGTGCCAAGGATCACAATTCATCAAAACATGTCAAAATGTGAAACTTTTTCATCAAGAAATCAAAGATTGAAGATTTTGTTTGAAAATTGAAATTTTCTTAACTTAGAAATTTTTCTGTATATAAAATTTCTTATTTTTTCTCAACTTTAAGCCAAATTGCCACCATGATGCAAGATGATTCAAAGAAAGTTCCCAACATGAAAGTTGTAGATCTCCATGAAATCTACAACTTTTATTCACACATTTTTTCCTAAAGATTCTTGTATCTCAATATATAATTTTGTGAATACATGTTCATGAACTAAAATAACTTAGTGAAATTTTGCCCTAGTTTAGGCAGGTTTTTGACCTAACTTCATGGCAATTTTTCACCTAGTTCCAAGAGGAATATTGATATGCGTTTCAAATATGAGTTATAGAGAACATTTCAAGATTTCCAAAATGTCCAAGAAATCCTTGAGATCATTTTTGGTTAAGGAGAATCGAAGAGATGAAGTTGGCAATTTCTCACTTTGATTTCAAGCCATTCCATGAAGAACAAAATTCAAATCTGAACCTATGCTGCCTAATCCTTACTTTACAGGTCTCAAACTTGTTTCTCAATTCATAATTTAATGCTTACACAGATGATAAAGCCTTAATCCAAGCACAAGAGTCTTTGTCCAAGCTTTAATTCCATAAATGGCACAAAGTTGCCATTGCCATTTTAGAAAAGCATAACTTTTGCAACTTTTCACTTCTTGAGCATTGGACCTGTTTTCTCTGCACACACAAGTCTTATAAACCAAAAACAAGTTGTCTAGGACTTGTACCGAATCCAATCATGCATGTATAAGCATGTACAGACTTGTCTCCTTACCCTACTTCAAAAGCAAGTAAAAGTGCAAAAAGCCTATAACTCAGAAATCTGTTATGGAGCTGACTTGAAACCTTCTCTATACTTATACACAAACACATTACAACAAAGGAAACGATTATTCAAGGCCAAAAACTCTCAAAAACTCCCTATCACCAAAAACCTGTCATAAACTTGCAGTTTGAGACCAAGCGTAGCAATCCAGAAATTTACTCGTGCGTTTCAAGTTCTAATCACTCAAACACTTAACCTACCTCATATCTAAGTGTTCCAGACCATCATCCCTTCATTGTAACTCCTCTTTCTCCAACTTCCATTTTTGTTTTTCAAACTTGAAGGTTGACTTGGATAGAGAGATTCAGGCACTTTCAGGACAAGATAAAGATTGGAACATACTCAGGGAGGTTTAGGAAAGCTAAAGGAATCTTCAGGCCTTCATAAAACTCACTCAAACTCCATTCACGATCTCAGTTGAAGGAGCTAAGAACTCTAACTTCTATCTCTTCATACAAACATCCATTGGTCTTGATTTGTGAAGAAAAAATGTAGATATTATTGTGCTAAAGCCAACCATGTGCATAGATTTCATTTATGTTCATTATGCATAGAGAATTTTGGAGTTCAAATTTATGTAAAAATTAGGGTTGAAATTAGGGCCATTAAAATTCGCTTTGATCTTTGATTATTAGTTTACATGAGTTACATGGTTGAAATCGTGGGAAAGAGTACTACCATTTTCATGTTTGAAGTTTCCATTTTCATGGAGAAATGAGAAAGATACAGAGGTTCTGGCCAGCTTGAGGAAGAATATGAAGTACAGGGCAAGGAGGCATCATGTGTTATGTGTTTTTTATTTCATATAAACTAACGGATGTACAGCAACCCCAGTGGCAAGGCAGCACACTGAAAATGCATAGGTTGTGGGTTCGAACCTTGGCGCTACCTTTTGCATTTTTCACATTTTTTCAGCTTCATTTTTGACATTTTTGGCAGCGTGGGCTCAGCTTATAGGCCTCTCATTTTTTTTTTCTAACACTTACCTCTCTTTCTCCTTACAGCACCCCTGGCCCAATCTTTTTATTATTTATTTTTATTTCCATTTTTTTATCAAATATATTTACTTAAATATTATAAAATCATGAAAAAATATAAATATGTTAAATATTGCATTTTTGTTTATTTTATTTTATTTTTACATAAAAAATATTTTTATTAAATTGTATACTAACTATTTTTCTTAAATAAACTTGTAAAATAAATTAGACTTAGATATATTTTTATCCTTTTTTCTTCATACTTGTAAATATTTATTTTGACATATAAAAAGACCAAATATTTTCATAAATATTATTTATTATTTTAAGACAAAAATACAAAAAAAATGATATTAAAGAACTTTATTCCCTTTTAATAAACTAAAATTAGGGTTAATCAATGTATAAAAATAATTTCTTTTTTTATTTATTAGGTTTAATTCAAAACTCTTCTTTATATGAAAAAAACAAAACAAAAATCTTTTCTTGCATATACATACCATTGCACATTTAATTTATATTATATTTTGTTTATTTAAGTATTCGTACAAATTCGATTTGGTTGTAATAGCTTAATTAGATTTACATTATTGCAAATCCCCATTCATAATTTGTATTCCCCCCTCCCATAAAATGTTGTAATAGCGTAGTAACCTTTAAATTACGCAATTTACCGCTTTTATATACCATGCTAGTAATTAGGGTTTGTATGGCAAGATAAAAACAAATCAAATAGAAAACCCTAAATCCAAGACAAAATCAAAGCATGAAAATAACACACTTACACACAAGTACCCTTAGGGTTACTCCACTTGGTTGTCTTATACAAAAATGGCCATCTTATGCATATAAAGTATCTTAGCAAAACAAACAAATATAAGATCATAGTCCCTCGATGACGCTATTCAAAGTTGTCTTACAAGACGATCTTGGTCTCTCAAAAATGCTAAGATACTTTGCAACATTGCTAATCATGGTTATACAATGACCCACGCTCGTTCCATTTACATCCAAAGATAGGTTTGCTTACCAAATCAATGGTAAGACAACAATATCAAAGGAAAAGAAAATGAACAAGAAAGACATTTTAGTATGTAGATTAGTTCTAGTTACTTGCTCCATTTCAAAACAACTATCCTTTCTATTTTCCAAAACAAACACACACATTTCAAAACATCTTACAAACATTAAAAACATTTTCAAAAAGACAAACATCTTTGTATACATTCTTACGAACGAGAATCATTACAAAGATTGCCTAAACAATGGCCTCTTTTACAAAATACTTTCAAAACCACACAAAGCATAATTTCAAAACAAAAAGCAAGTGATGTAGCAAAGTAACTAAGAGCCCATGGAAAACCATGGATGAAAAGGGTGTTAATACCTTCCCTTTTCATAATCTACCCCCCGAACTCAAAAAATAATCTCGAAGGTCTTTCCTGTGCTTTTTCACCTTTCCTTTTGGATAAAAGAAAAGTCAATGGCGACTCTTTCTAACCGCAACATTTGCGATAAAACATAAAACCCTCAAGTTAGTTCTCCCACCGTATCACAGAACTGGTGACTCTGCTGGGGATTTTTATAAAAGTGGGGTTACCTTAGGGCTAGATCACATTTATTTGCTTACATTGTTTGACTTATATGCTTTACATTATGGTTCTTTGTTTGGGTTTGAAATACTCTACCCGGATTAGGGAGACATTATAGGTAAATAAAAATACATTGTGGAAACTGTGTGGTGTATACCGACATGGTCTAAGAAATAGCTATGTTAGTGCGACATATTTGTGGGTATCGGTAGCCTTTGAGTTAATCAAATAGAATACGGGGCCGCTAAGTGATGTCATGAAGCACTAATGAACTTCTATAACCCTTTACTTGACCAACTTGGCCTTTAGGATGTAGTGATATGACCAGATTTGGTGCAGTCTGAAGTTGGTAGATACTCGATACTACACTCATTAAGGGTTGGTTTCTTGGGATATTTCGGTCGCCATTAAAGAGGATTGAGCTGAAACAATGACCAAGGAAACAATCCGGTGATATTGAGCTCCTTAGAACCCGGTTACTATTATTAGGATAGGTTTAAGCCAACTAAACTTCAAGAGGGTACTTACCTATAAAACCCCATGCAAGCCTAAACTAAGAACTTGTTTGTTTTGCTTGTATATGCATAATTGTACATAACATCATGGACATCATGAACATCATATACATCTACTAACCATTTCAAGGATTTTGGAGATTCGTCTTTGTTCTTGTTTTGTAGGAAATGGATTCACTTCGCAGGAAAACTATCCAAGTCAACCTTGTAAGAATTCCTCCACAACTTAAGGAGCTAGCTTCAAGGATCCCTGAGAACTCTCCATTCACCAAGAGGCATGGTCGTCTACTCAACTTGGTCACCTCCAACACAGATGAGGATATGATGAAGGTGTTCTTCCAGTTCTTCGATCCTTTGCACCATTGCTTCACATTTCCTGACTATCAGCTTGTGCCTACTTTAGAAGAATTCTCTCAACTCTTGAGGATTCCCATTCTCAATCAACTACCTTTCAACGGTATGAAAAGAGACCCAAAGCCAGAAGAGGTTGCTCAAGCTCTGCACTTGCACTCATCTGATGTCACAACTCATTGGGAAACTAGAAGTGCTGTCAAAGGCTTCTTAGCAAAGTTCCTGTTTGAGAAAGCCCAAAGTTGTTAGAATTCCTTGGACTTGCAAGCCTTTGAGGAAATTGTGGCTCTTCTTATCTATGGGATGGTCTTATTTCCCAATCCTGACCAACTCATAGACGTGAGCACCGTCAAAATCTTCATGTCACGCAATCTGGTGCCTACATTGCTAGGGGATATCCTACACTCTTTTCACACTCGCACAATGAGGAAAAGAGGTGTCCTTATGTGTTGCACTCCTCTCCTGGAAAGATGGTTTATTTCTCATCTTCCCCAATCAGTCTTAAAAAATGAGCAAGGTTCAAGGTGGTCACAAAGGTTAATGACGCTCAAACATTCAGATATTCATTGGTGCTCCCGATCCAAAGAGAATGTTATCATTTTTTACCGTTATGGGGAATTCCCTAATGTCCCTCTACTTGGAATTAGGGGAGAGATCACCTACAACCCATGCTTAGCCTTAAGACAGTTTGGTTATGCCCGAAGGGATGGCACTCACGAGATGCTGATTCAAGGTTTGGTATTTGACTACGACAACGACGGTTAAGGTCTTCGCCAAAGATTCATCCGAGCTTAGAGGATGCTAAACAAGGTGGATAGCAAGACTTTGGGACACAAGAATTCCATCTCTCTTGAGCCTTATCTCAAGTGGGTACGAGCCCGCGCTCAAAGTCTTATGATGTCTTATCCTTCCATTCTTCCGGTAATTATTGAGCCTGTTAAGGAGGGAGATGTCCCATACACTATCCTACATCCTGACATGCCCTCGTATCTTGAAGACCTACAAAGGGATTGGATACAGCTCAAAGGAGAGTGAGATACTTTCGAAGCCCAATTCTACGCAAGCGAGAAGAAGGTTTTGGAACTCACTAGGCTACTTCATGAGGAGCAGACTCTAAATGCCTACATAGCACCAAAAAGGATGAGCACTACTTTTTTATCTTAGAGTTTTGTATTATTTTGTCCAAAGGGCATTGATGTACTCAAACTTTATCTTATTAATATAACGTGTGTTTCCTTTTTGTCTAAAACGAACTTGAATCTTTAAAACCCTTGAAAACATTGCATATGCCCATATCATTCATCATAACATAAACAAGTCTTTTGAAACAGGTATCCTCATCTCTCTAATGTTTATTTCAGTAAGATAGATCTCGAACAAACAGTCAAAGATCTCCAAGCTCAGAACACACAGTTTCAACAGTTGCTCATAACCCTAGCCAAGGGGCAAGAAGAGTTGAAGACTCTGCTGGCTGAGGAAAAGAAAAAGAAAACAAAGAAAGTCATTGGGGTTTTAAACATAGGGAGAAGGTTTCAGGGACAAACTAGAAGAACCTTGAATTTTGCAACAACATCCGGTGAAGGAGAGTGGAAAGGAAAGGAAACAACGGTCCCGTTAGAATCTGAAGAGGAGGAAGAAGAGGAAGACTACTCTGAGGAGTAGTATCCTCCAGCTGAGGATAAGTACAGACTTCTTGAAGAGCATTTGAGCGCTATGGAAATACAAAAGGTTCCAGGTCTAGACTTTGAAGAACTGGGACTAGTGTCGGGGATTGTTATTCCTCCGAAATTCAAAGTGCCTTTGTTCGCAAAATATGATGGAGTGTCATGTCCTAAGATGCACCTCCGATCATATGTGAGAAAGATCCAACCATACTCCGCTGATAAAGACTTGTGGGTGCATTTTTTCCAAGATAGTCTATCTAGAACATAACTCGACTAGTTTTACCAACTGGAAAGGGCCAATGTCCATAATTGGGAAGATTTTGCTGCAGCATTCTACAAGAAATATCAATATAACACTGATTTGGCACCTACCCGTACTCAACTTCAGAGTATGGCTATGGCTTCCAATGAGGGTTTCAAGGATTACGCGCAGAAATGGAGAGATCTAGCTGGAAGAGTTCAGCCCCCTCTGTCTGAAAGGGAATTGGTGGACATGTTCTTAGGAACTCTATCGGGCCCTTTCTTCAACCATTTAATTAGACATTCATCTGCAGGATTTACTGAGTTAATACTGACTGGGGAGAGGGTGGAAGCTGGCATAAAAATGGAAAGATTATGAAGGATTCATCTTCTTCTACAGCTGTGAGGAAGCCTTTTATTGGGAAGCAAGAAGTAGCTGATGTATATCCATAAAGGAACCAAGCGAGAGACGAACGCCGACCAATGGTAGGGACTGTTATGATTCCAAAGCCTACATCTGGTCAACCAAGAAGTAATCAACCAAGGATGGAAAGGCCAGCCCGACAATTCACCAGAATCAATATGACTCTGTCCCAAGTATTACCGCATCTTCTGAAATCTAATTTGGCAACTTTAAAAGAAGCTCCAAAAAACCCCAACACAGCGTCCCCTCATTATCACCCAAATGCCCGTCGCGCATATCATTCTGAAAGTTCGGGTCACGACACTAACAACTGTTGGGCCCTGAAAAACAAAATTTAAGACCTTATAGAGGCGAAAGAAATTGAGTTTGATGCACCCGAGAAGCCAAACGTCATTTCTGCTCCTATGCCCAGACATGGTCACAACACCAATGTTATTGAAGAAGATTTGTTTGTTACCACAGTTGATGAACTCATAACTCCACTCCCAATCATTAAGATAAACTTGTTGAAAGTCGGTGTATTCCCGGGTTGTAATGAAGACTGCCGCCTCTGCTTATCCTCACCAACTATTTGCCCTTTGTTGAAAATAGGCATTCAATGCTTGATAGACAACAAAGAGATTCTGTTTGAAAGTACTCTTATTTCACCTGTTCCTGTTGAAGACGTTTCAATCATTACTGTCTCCACCAATTCTTCCAGGGTCCCTAAAAGACCTGTTATAATTACATCGGTTCCAAAAACTACTCCTCTTATAATCATAATGCCTGGCCAGTTCCATATGAATCAGACAAAATTGTGTCGTAGAATTACGGTGGGGACATCTACTACCATGGCATCAAACAAGATGGGCTGGCCGCCGAAGAGATAAACTCAAAAGAAGAAGATTCTGACATTAGCAGTATTGCCGGAACTAGTAAGATTACCCGAAGCGGTAGAATCTTTTCTCCAGAAATCCTCCACCCCCCAAAGGAAGTTTTTGGACCCGTGGCTGCTCCAAAGATTACTTTCGTTCCTATAATCATCTCTGCAAGTGCTTCTATTGACGAGGCCATTACAACCCCAACTGTCATTCCTACCAACACTCTTGCTGCTGAAACTCGAGGAAAAAGTATTCAAGTAAAGCCTGTCCGGACGAAGGCTCAATCCCTGACTATCCCCGAGACCTCCAAGAAAGAGATGGAGGAGATTCTGAAAATTATAAAAAGGAGCGACTACGATGTATTTGAACAGTTAGGGCAAACTCCCTCCAAAATCTCCATGTTGGCGTTACTATTGTGTTCTAAGGCACATGTGAAATCCTTGGTGAGGTTCCTAAAGTATCCCATGTTCCTCAAGAGACATCTACTAACCAATTTCAAGATTGTGTGGAAAGCTTGACAGCGGATAACGGCCTAGGCTTCTCAGATGCTGATCTGACAACAAGGGGAAGAAAGCACAACGAGGCATTACATGTACCTCTGAAATATAGAGGAGCAACTCTGGCCCATCTCTTGGTGGACACTGGCTCATCTATGAATGTTTTACCGAAGAAAGCTCTCGACAGACTGGACTATGAAGGACTGACGTTAAAGCCGAGTTACATAGTCGTAAGGGCATTTGATGGCTCAAAGAGGATGGTACATGGGGAGATGGATATCCCCATAAAGGTTGGGACTCAAACTTTCAATTCAACCTTCTATGTAATGGACATCCTCCCCTCTTACTCCTGTCTGCTAAGACGGTCGTGGATCCATAATGTTGGCGCTGTCACCTCTACACTGCACCAGATGCTGAAATATCCGATCCAAGGAAAGATTATCACTGTCCACGGAGAGGAAGAATATATGATTAGCCACCTCAATTCCTTCTGGTATGTGGAATTGGATGGCGATTTCATTGAAACTCCTTTTCAACACTTCGAAGAGGTCCCCCAAGAGGTAAAAGTGACCAAAGTTGTGTCCCAGATTCCTGAGATTACAAGACCTCCACTCCAGATGTCATCTCTGAAGGACGCCAAAGCAGTAGTAGAGGAGGGTGGATGCACGATCTGGGGGAAACTTCTAGATATTCCGTATAAATTTGACAAGTTTGGTTTAGGTTTCACTTCAAATGCTCAAAAGGTTGTACGCCGTGCCCGTGCTGGAGGGCCACCCTTGAAGATTAGCAACCGAGAGGTTAATGCGGTGGAAGATGGTGAAGAGGATTTCAGCTTGGAGGATTGGATATTTCCGACTATCAATGGAGGACTCCGCAATTGGGAGGCTAGAGACTTTGTCCCAATAACTTTCATCCCTCAGTAATTTATCTTTCACATTTTGTTGGATATGTAATATTGAAAAACAATTTGCACTCTTAAAACCTTGTGTCTTACCCGAGACACAATGGTCCGTTTGTAAGGGTTATTATTTCATCTTCATATAACATACAATGAGTCATAGACGTTTTTCGCATACAAACTTTTGTGCTCATTGTTTTTCTTTTATGTTTTATTATTTAAGGATGGCTATACCCTTACACACACCCACACTCACAAATGCAGGTACCCCTCTGTGATACGGTGGCAGAACTGGACTTGTTTTAGGAAAATGCTGGTTTGCGTTTTGCGTTTGTGTTTGCAAAATGTCGTGGTAAGAAAGAGTCGCCACCGACTTTTATTTTATCCAACTGGAAAGGAAAAAAGCACAGAAAAATTCCTTTTTCGAGATATTTTGAGTACGGGGGGTAGATTATAGAAAGGGAAGGTATTAGCACCCTTTCTATCCGTAGTTTTCTACGGGCTCTTAGGTACTTGCTCATCATTTTAAAAATTGCTTCAGTGTTTATGAGTTTGAAAAGTTTTTGTTTTACTTTGATTTAACCCTTGCTTCTGTCTTCAAGAGTGTTACAAAGTAGTTTTGAAAACTTTGTTTGAAAAGAGTGTAAGTGTGCAAAAGTTTGATTTTGAGCAAGTACCTACTAGAGTCTACCTACTCGAAGAAAGAATGTTTCTGTTCTTGCTTCCTTTAGACAGCACTATCCTACTATTAGTGAGTAGGTAGCACCGTCGTTGGAGTTGTAAGGGTCAATTTAAAAGGGATGTACGATCACTAAAGCAATGTTAGGACGTCTTAGTAATAACCCTAGTGTCTTAAGATCATATTTGAGGCAACATATCCGAGGCAACCTTTCCGAGGCAACATTTCCGAATTGGACATTTGATCTTTGTTTAGACAAGAGAGCGACCACTAAAATACCCTATACTTAATGACCGTTTAACGAAGGCAACCGAAGTGAGAGTATACCCTAAGAGTGCGCATGTGAGATTTATTTGATTTCAAGTTATTATCTTTGCATATTTAGGGTTTGCTAACCATTTTAAAATTTACATACAGTCTTGTCATGCAACCCTATTATCATACATCTAACAGTTAATATTTGCGAAAATTAAAATGCAGAAAATAAAGCTACGCTATTACAAGGCTTCGGGTAGGGGAATTAATTACATAACCAAAAAAACCGTAAAATGATAAATAAAATAAAAATCCTAATTAAACTATTACATCCCATGAGCAGTTACATCAATATTATAAAAATAAATAAACGCGCGCGATGAAACGAGAACGAGAGAAAATTAGGGTTTTGACCCCGTCTAACCTAATTAAAAGGAAAAAATATATTTTTGGTTGTTTTGATTATTTTAAGAAAAAGAATAAGGTTTTAAATTAAATACAAACCTAATTACTAATTAAATTAAAATTAAGGAAAATAATTAATTTTGACCTATTTTTGTACTTTGGTTATTTTGAGAAAATAAAATTAAATCAAACAAAACCCTAATTTCTAATTTGTTTTAATTTATTTACAAAAAAAAGATTACAATTACCCTAAAAATTAAATTAAACTAATTGAATTAATTTTGATGAAAAGAAAATAAAACCTAAATTCTAATTTGGTGAAATTGATTTTATGGATTTTTTATAAAAAAGAATTAATTTTTTATGTTAGAAAATAATCAAAATATTTAAATAAAATAAAAAGAAAAGAAAGAGAGAAATTGGGCCTGGTGATCAGCAATTTGGGGGGTTTCAAAAAGCAATTCTGAGCCCAAAGAAAAAGGTCCACGTTTGACTTTCAGATTCCAATGTTGCAAGTTGACTTGGATGCATGGTGGACCCCCATGTAATGGCCTTCAGATCTCGCTTTCTGGTGATCTAATGATTGAGCCTTGAGGGCACATGGTAGGCCTCATGATGCGTGGGATATAGGATCTATGAATAACAATTAAGAGAAATTGCAAATGTTGGAGGCAGGGGTCGAACCCCTGACCTTATTCCTGCAAAGCCTTAGCGCCTCTCTGGCTACCACTGGGCCACTTGATTCAACTTGTTAGCATATGAAATAAAAACAATAAAATAATTCCAACTATCAAACACGCGCCAGAATTCAAACGGGAGAATGGGGTGGTGCCATGCCACCTTCTTCTTCCCCTCTCTGTTGGTAAAAGCCAAGAACTTTTACCTACAGACGAAAATCCGTAGCTACAAACCCCTGCAATTTTCAAATTTTCACACAGGCACAATAAATCAAAACTAGTGATACAGATCAACTCGCCTTGACCTTGTGAACACCATAGCATCCTTCTTTTGGGCCAATTTTACCTGCACTCAAAACCCCTAAAACGAACAGGAAAACCCTAGCCATGGTGGATTTCAGTATAGCTAACAAAAATGCAATTACTCATTACCAATAACTTGCAAATGCTTCAATGAACAAGAATATGCAAGTAATTCATGCTACAAGTGCCAAAATAATGAGATTCAATTTCAAGAAAATGTCAAGGTCGTGAATCACTTACAGCGAGTTTTAGTGCACGAAAATGCTTGCTTTTGATTTCTATGGACTCCTTGAATGCCCAGGAAACGGAAGGAATGCTTGGTTAGGCTTGAAAGTGCCTGGAACTGTGAAAATAGATTGCACTTTTTCTTGATTTTTTTGCAAGTTGTTCTTCAACCTACACGCCTCAAAACCTTGTTCTTTTGGTCTGCATTTGTTTAATATATATCAATGATTGAATTAGGTTTGCAAATGTGCATCCAATCTTTTTCAATTATGGTCTTTGATCATGATTTGATTCCCATGAAGATCTTTCCAAAATAAGCCAAAAACCAATCTTTTTATGTACAAACATGCCTTTCACGATTTTATTTTATTGCTAGTTGTATAAGGGACCTGAAATATTCACAAAATATCAAGGTTTAAATGATTTTGATATTTCCATGATTTGATTTTGATTTAATTTGATTTAATTAAAATAAAATCAAAATAAATGGAAAAAATAAAATAAAGGCAAGTGGGAAGGATCATGGGTCGTGGACCATGTTACAAACTCAAGACAAACACAAAACGTTGGGCCCATTTGGCAAAAATTACAATTTGAGGCACTTTTGACTTTTGGCAATTTTGCAAAAAGGGTCAACTTCACCAATGCATAACTTATTCAATTTTGACTCTATGAATGTGTTCTTGGACTTTTTAGAAAGCTTGAGATGTCCTCTAAGAAAACTTTTTGGTCTTATCTCAATTGAGTCTTCCATGTTCATGTATGAAGCTTTGACAAAAAAAGGTGTTTTTGTTGACTTTTCAAAGTGACCTATAATGTCCAAATTCAAAACTTCTTGTGAGTGCATATTTTGAACTTGGTAGTTGAAGATGAATTGTAGGGAATTGCATCCTCTTAAAAATGAGCTTTGGATGTGTCATTCTTGATAAAGTATGAGAAAGTTATGCTTGGTCAAAGTTGAGTTGACTTTTCCTGCAAAACCCTAATTTAGCAACTTTTGGGTTTCGATAAATTGTGAGCAATCCTTGATTAATCATAATCAACCCTTGATCAAATGATGAATAATACTTCAAAATGAGAATGTTGACCAAAAATATTGAAGTTTAACTATATGTAGGCCACAGTTGACTTTTGCCCTAGCACAGTCGATTTTCAGGCCTTTGAGCAATTGACTGAGCAAACTTGCTCTGCAAGGCTTGAAACTTGACATGGATGATTTTGAGAACATATTAGAACAATGGTGATCATTTGAGACTCCTTGGACTCAAGTATCTTGATGCAACATGAAACCCTAATTTGAGGTAGACTGCCTTAGGAGAGAGTTTGTCTGGTCAACCCTTGGACTTCCTTGAGCAATTTGAGGACCTCACTTGAAATGTATTGAGAAATATGGGAGGGAAAATTTTGGGGTACAACAGCTGCCCCTGTTCAATCTTCTTAAACCTGAGGATGTAGATTGGCTTGTCCGCCTTTCGTGATCTGAAGGTTGAAGATGATTGAACACTAGAGTGCTCTAGAAATTTGCACTCGCATGAAGTGGTACTTGTCTTATGATGTCAGGAATGGGCTTATAGATGCCATTTGGAGATTGATGACGGAATATGGGCTTAAAGATTCCATGCAAAGGAGTGTCGATTGCATAAGAGATTCCTTTGCGAGAACTTGTATACCTGTTGTTGAGGAAGATTTCGCTGGGGAATGTTGTTCTCTGTCTTGAGAAAAGTTGAATTTTAGGAGCTACAGTCGTCCGTTATTCTACTGGGGAATCTTCTCTTGGTCGAAGAGGTGAAAATGAACTACTATCTGGTCGTGATCCAGGCTTCATAGTGATAACATCGACTGCTATCTGGTCGTGCTCCAGGCTTTACAGTGACTTAACGGGGAGATAAGATTAAACTTGCTATCCGGTCGTTTTCCAGGCTTTGCAATTTCTTAACTCTTATCTAGTCGTACTCCAGGCTTCAGAAGGAATTAAGTTGTTATTCGGTCGCATCCGGGCTTCAACTTGAATTAAGGGCACACTAATATCCGGTCGATTCCGGGCTTCTTAGTAATTGGCTGGGTAGACTGCTATTTGGTTGGAATCCAAGCATCGCAGTGTCCCTTACTGTTATCTTGTCGTAATCCAGGCTTCAAGATGTATTATACCATTATCTGGTCGAATCCAGGCTTCATGGTGTCCTGTACTGCTATCTGGTCGATTCCAGGCTTCACAATACATTACTTCTTATCTGGTCGTATTCCAGGCTTTAGAAGAAATCAAGTGGTTATCCAGTCGCATCCGGGCTTCCATTTGATTTTTAGGCCTACTAATATCCGGTCGATTTTCGGGCTTCTTTGTAATTGGCAGAGTAGACTGCTATTTGATCGAAATCCAAGCTTTGTAGTGTCCCTTACTGTTATCTGGTCGTAATCCCAGGCTTCAGTGTTCTTTACCGCTATCTGGTTGTAATCCAAGCTTCACGATGTTCGGGGGAATCAAGATATTATCCAGTCGAATCCGGGCTTCATAACTTGCATTAAAGATATACCACTATCTGGTCGACTCCAGGCTTCGTAGTATTCTTGGATGCTATCTGGTCATAATCCAGGCTTCACAACATCCTCTACCATTATCTGGTCGAATCCAGGCTTCATGGTGTCTTGTATTGCTAACTGGTTGTAATCCAGGCTTCACAATAACTTGTTAAGCTGCTATCCGGTTGATTTCCGGGCTTCACGGCTTGTGTTTATGATATACCACTATCTGGTCGAATCCAGGCTTCATGGTGTCTTTGTATTGCTATCTGGTCGTAATCCAGGCTTCACAACAACTTGATGGGGATTAAACTATTATCCGGTCGAATCCGGGCTTCATAGCTTATTTAAAAGATGCCACTATCTGGTCAAGTCCAGGCTTCGCGGTATTCTGATACTGTTATCCGGTCGTTCTCCGGGCTTCACAATATGATGGAGAAATCAAGATACTATCCGGTTGGACCCGGGCTTCATAACTTGAACTTTGTGAGAATTTGTTTTTTTTTCTGAAATGTAAAGGGTTAGTCGTATGTAATGCCATGATGCATGACATGTATCGAGCGGTGATGTTCTCAAAATAAATGAGATTGTGTTTTATGATGCATATGTGTATGCCATGATGTATGGAAATGCAATGTCTTTATGATGTTCTCTAGTTGGGGAAAATAAATCTCGGACTGCTGCTGGAGAATAAACCAGTGAGAGAATGACTTTGTGGGGAAGAGATACTCTGTCAGAAGATTCGTTGATTTGGAGAAATAAACTCGGTTGGGGATAAATTACCGTTGTTGGCGATGATGAACTCTGTCGAGGATAAAGTTTCTATTTGTGGAAGAAATAAACTCCACTGGGGATGGTCTTCTATTGTTGGTGATATATGAACTTTGCCTGGGGAGATGTAATCACCAATGTTTTTTAGATACCTTTTACTCTGCGGGGAGTGTATGCATTTTTAATCATTTTCTCAAGCTGGGTCTATCCCTGTACCTGGTGAATAGAGCAACTGTAAGGCTTGGACATTTCTTGTTTGCCCCTGTTCTTGGAATTATGAGTAATCGTCTTTTTTTCGCATATAAATATTTGTGAGCAACAATTATTTTCAAATGCATATATCAAAAATGAATCATTGGATATTCTCGCAAAATAAAATAGGAAAAGAAAAAAAAATTGAAATTTATTGTAAAATGAATTGTATTGATTTTGAAGTTGGCCTGTAACAGGCGTTTTGTACAAGAGGCTGACGTCCTAGTAAGAGAACGCCGCCGAATGATATAATTTATACAATTTGTGAAAAACAAAGAAAAACAGCTATGTGAACAATCCCATTGGGTTCCAACTCTGCTATTGTCGTTATATCTTCGAGCGTCTCATCACTTTGCTACTTGGTTGAAGGTAAATCAGATTGATCTGCGCCGTCCGAGCTTGATAGTCGATATCGAAGTCTGGTTGCAAGATGATCCAATGAGACATAGTGTTACGCTTTGATCCCTAATTTTTTCCTGGACCGCCCTTTCGGGTTTTCAGTCCACCGGGATACCCTTTTTTTCCCAAGTTGCCTTTTCAGGTTTTCGACTTGCCGTGTGTACAGATTTTTTACATTTTCATCCCTTACTTTTTCCCGAACCCTTTTGGTTTGCCGAAAAGCCCTTATTTTTGCCTAGGGCAGTCGACCTAGCGGGTCTTTGATTATGCGTAGTATTTTTTCACTATGTCCACATTGACGGGGTGAGGAAGGTCGTCACCATCCATGGTGGTTAGAATCATAGCTCCTCATGAGAAACTGTTCTTAACCACAAATGGCCCTTCATGCGTAGGGGTCCATTTGCCCATGGGATCACCTTGTGGCAGTATGACGCGTTTGATCACCAGATCCCCTACTTGATATTCTTGTCATCTAACTTTCTTATTAAATGCCTTGATCATCCGCTTTTGATACGTCTGACCATGACAAATAGCAGTAAGTCTCTTTTCATCGATTAAATTCAGTTGATCAAGCAGGGTTTGGATCCAATCGTCCTCACTCAAACATGTATCCTTCATAATCCGGAGAGAGGGTATCTGGACTTCAATGGGTAAGACTGCCTCCATGCCATACACCATAGAGTAGGGTGTTGCCCCTGTTGATGTCCGTGCTGAGGTACGGTACCCATGAAGAGCGAATGGTAACATCTCGTGCCAGTCTTTATATGTCACCGTCATCTTCTGCACAATCTTCTTAATGTTCTTATTAGCCGCTTCAACAACTCCATTCATCTTCAGCCGGTAAGGAGAAGAGTTGTGATGTTGTATCTTAAACTATTTGCAGAGCTCAATGATCATTGTATTGTTGAGATTTGTACCATTGTCCTCTCTGGCACACCGTATTGACAGATCAGATTGTGTCGGATGAATCGCGCCACAACGTTCTTAGTTACAGTAGCAAAAGAAGTTGATTCAACCCACTTTGTAAAGTAATCAATAGCCACCAGAATGAAACGATGCCCGTTGGATGCAGTAGGTCTGATCTCTCCAATCATATCGATGCCCCACATTGCGAAAGGCCAAGGAGCTGTCAACACATTTAGAGGAACTGGAGGTACATGCACTTTATCAGCATAGACTTGGCATTTATGACATGTTCGAGAATGCTGATAACAATCGGCTTCCATAGTAGACCAATAATATTTTGCCCGTAGGATTTTATTTTCCATGGTATGTCAACTAGAATGAGTCCCGAAGGTACCTTCATGTAATTCTGCCATGATCCTTTCTGCCTCGCTCTTGTCCATACATCGTAGTAAGGTTGAATCATGGTTACGCTTGTAGAGGATACTATTACTAATAAAGAACTTCGCAGCGAACCTCCTCAGAAACTTCTTATCATTAACAGATGCACCCTCGGGGTATTCCTGAGCCTCAAGATACCTCTTTACCTCGTGAAACAAGGGTTTATCTGCTACCTCTTCAATCTCGATGTCATAGCAATGTGCGGGTTCGTCCAACCTCTCAATGGTAATCTGGGGAGCTTCATTGTCCCACCTGACTTTGAACATAGAAGACATAGTAGCTAGCGCGTCCACTAACTGGTTCTCTTCTCTTGGGAAGTGTTCAAAGGTTATATCCTCAAAGTGAGGAAGCAACGTCAGTACATACTCTTGGTAAGGAATAAGATTTGGGTGTTTCGTATCCCACTCTCCTTTAATCTAAATAATCACTAGATCGGAATCTCCGAACACACTCAAGAACTTAATCCTCAGGTCAATAGTTGCTTGAAGGCCCAGGATGCACGCTTCATACTCCGCCATATTGTTGGTGTAGTTAAAACATAATTGGGCGGTGAACGGAGTATGACAGCCTTCAGGGGATATGATCACGGTGCCAATGCCATTACCCAACGTGTTTGAAGCTCCGTCAAAATACATAGACCATAAGGATCCTTCCTCAGGTCCTTCATCCGGTCCAGATTCTTCACAATCGGTCACCAACATGATGTTCTCATCCGATAACTCAAAATTCATGGATTGGTAATCATCCACAGCCTGATGCACCAAATCATCTGCCAATACACTCCCCTTAATTGCCTTCTGGGTTGTGTATTGGATGTCGTACTCAGTTAAGATCATCTGCCATCTTGCTATTCTTCCGGACAAAGCAGGCTTTTTGAAGATATACTTGATTGGATCCATCTTTGATATCAATAGGGTAGTGTGAGTCAGAATATACTGTCTCAGCCGGCGAGCAGCCCATGCCAAAGCGTAGCAAGTTTTCTCAAGCAGTGAGTATCGGGTCTCACAGTCGGTAAACTTTTTGCTAAGGTAGTAAATAGCATGCCTTTTTCGGCCAGACTCGTCATGCTGCCCCAGCACGCACCCCATTGAATTGTCCAGCACTGTCAAGTATAAGATCAAAGGTCTTCCTTCAACTGGAGGCATCAGAATAGGTGGCTCTTGAAAGTATTCATTGATCCTTTCGAAAGAAATCTGACATTCATCATTCCATTTTACCACTTGATCTTTCTTTATCAGCTTGAAGATCGGCTCACAAGTAGCAGTCAGATGTGAAATGAATCGGGCAATGTAATTTAGACGTCCCAAAAATCCTCTAACTTCCTTTTCTGTTCGGGGAGTTGGCATCTCCTGTATAGCTTTCACCTTTGCGGGATCCACTTGAATACCTTTATCACCAACGACGAAACCCAGCAGCTTACCAGACCTTACCCCAAAGGTGCACTTGTTCGGGTTTAACCTCAGCTTGTACATCTTCAACCTGTCAAACAGTTTATGGAGATGGTCAAGGTGTTCTTCCTTGGTCTGGAACCTTGCAATCATGTCATCAACGTAAACCTCAATCTCATGGTGAATCATGTCGTGGAACAAAGAGACCATGGCGCGCTGATACGTTTCCCCAGCATTCTTCAACCCAAAAGGCATCACCTTGCAACAGAAGGTACCCCACTGCGTAACGAAAGTTGTCTTTTCCATATCCTCGGGAGCCATTTTAATTTGATTGTAACCGGAAAAACCATCCATAAAGGAGAAGACCTTATGATGTGCGGTGTTGTCAACCAGAACATCGATATGAGGAAGTGGGAAATCATCCTTGGGGCTCGCCCTGCTCAGATCTCTATAGTATACACACATACGCATCTTACCGTCCTTCTTCGATACTGGAACAACATTGTCAACCCACTGTGGATAAGAAGTAACAGCTAGAAATTCGGGGTCAAACTATTTCATGACCTCAGCTTTGATTTTCTCAGACATCTCAGGGCGCATGCGGCGAACCTTCTGCTTTACCGGAGGGAAGTCTTCTTTGGTTGGCAGGCGGTGTACCACAATGTCAGTGTCTAAACTAGGCATATCTTCATAAGACCAAGCGAAGATCTCAACATAGTCGCGTAGCATTTGTATCAATCGTTGCTTGACACTAGGCTCCAGATTTGCACCTATCTTGACGTCTTTCCTGTCTTCCTCTGTACCCAAATTTACTGATTCCATTGGCTCTTCATGAGGCTGTATGGCCCTCTCTTCATGTAGTAACAGTCTAGCAAGCTCCCCAGGCACCTCACAATCATCCTCACCTTCGTCCTCGGCTTGGTTGATCAGATTTTCGAAGTCATAATTGACAGTAACAGATTCGTTATCAATAGGATCTATAGTGGATGTGGATCTGCATTATGATATGTGAGTGTGTGTAAGGCAATAGCTGTTTTGATAAAGTGAAAGATAGAAAAGAAAAACAAGGAGCGCAAAATTTGTAATGCAAGAAAATGTCCAATGCTTTATTGATGATATATGAAAATGACAAATAATAAGTCCTCACAAACAAAACCAAAGTGCCTCGGGCGAGGCACCGGGCTGTAAAGTTTTAAACTGTCTGTTACAAATCTCAAAACAAAAGTCAATTACTGTGTAATAAAAGAAACGGGCACGAAGTCCTTCCCCGTCCAGTTGTTCAATCCACCGTTGGTAGTCGGGTAGATCCAGCTGTCGATATATGACTCTTCTTCATCATCCTCAATTGCATTCACTCCCTGATTACTGATGTGCAGAGGAGGTCTTCCAATCCGCGTGCGTCGAACAACCCTTTGAGCCTCTACTGTAAAGCCCAAACCAAACTTGTCAGTTTTGTGTGCGAAGTCGGGGAGTTGACCCCAATTTGCACACCCACCTTTTTTAATTACAGCCTTGGCATCCTTGAGGGAAGCCATCTTCATCGGAGGTTTGTCAGTAGCAACTTCAGTCGACGCCAAAGTCTGGGGGACCTCTTCAAAGTTCTGACACGGGGTTTCTATGAACTCCCCATCCATCTCCACATAGCGAAAGGAATTAAGATGACTCACCATATACTCCTCTTATCCTCGTACCGTAACAATCTTCCCTTTTACTGGATATTTCAACATCTGATGGAGCGTAGAAGTCACTGCCCCATCCTTATGAATCCAAGGGCGACCCAGCAAGCAAGAATAAGATGGTCGGATATCCATCACATAGAAAGTAGATGCAAAAGTCTGAGAGCCAACTTTAACTGGGACTTCTATCTCCCTGTGTACCATCCCATTTGACCCATCGAAAGCTCTAACCACAATATTACTTGGCTTCAGAACCAAACCTTCACAGTCCAGACGGTCTAATGCTTTCTTTGGCAAAACATTCAATGAGGACCCAGTATCCACCAGTACGTGGGCCAGAGTAGTGCCCCTGCACTCGATCGAGACGTGCAGAGCATCATTATAATTTCTTCCTTTAGCAGTCAAATTTGCGTCTGAGAAACCCAACCCGTTGTTGGAAGTCAAACTAGCTACACAGTATTTGAATTGATCGGCAGAAGTCTCCTGCGGCACATGTGCAGTTTTGAGGAAAGCAATCAAAGCCTTTGCATGGGCTTCAGAACATAATAACAAAGATAACATGGAGATTTTTGACGGGGTCTGTCCCAGCTGCTCGACTATGTTGTAGTCGCTCTTTAATCTTCAGAATTTGCTCTATCTCCTGCTTAGAGGTTTCTATAATGATCTTCTTAGGCGCCTCCATCCGGGCAGGCCCACCTGTAACTTCTTTGCCCCGAGTGTCAGATGACTCGGCGACAGGGGTGATAACTGGAGTAAGAATTGGAACAGTAGCTGATGTACTGGCAGATGGAATGGCAACAGGATTTTGAACAGTCGGAGAGGAAATCTCTGGAGAAAAGAGTCTTCCACTTCTGGTGACCTTGCTAGCCCCGACAATATTGCTGATATCAGCTTCTTCAACCTTTAAGTCTTGTTTAACTCCATGGTAATACACATCGGCCCCATAGTGCCAAGGGACGGCCTTATCCGAAGTGTATGGGACTGGACCAGGGACAGTAATGATTAATGGAGCGATTCTTGGAACAGATGTAATCCTAACAGGCTTTCTCGAGGAAGCCTTGGAAGGATTGGTGGAAATGGTTATTATGGAAACATCTTCAATTGGAACCAACGGAATCATAGTCTTTTCGAACAGTATCTCTTTGCTATCCATCAGGCGTTGAACACCTAATTTCAATCAATGGCAACCAGCAGGCAGAATTGAACACATGTGGCAACCTTCGCCACAGCCCAGAAATAAACTGGCCCACAATAGATTCTTCTTAACTATCATCAAAGGAGTAGAAATGTCTTCCACAGAGGCCACAAATAAATCATCATCCACAGCATTTACACCATGACCATGCTTGGGCATAGGATTAGTTATGACGTTGGGTTTCTCTGGAGCGTCAAACTCAATCTCTTTAGCTTCAATCAAATCTTGCACCTTGTTTTTCAAGGCCCAAAAGTTGTTTCTATCATGACCTGGGCTATCGGAGTGATAGGCGCAGCGGGCGTTCGGATTATACAGCGGAGATGTGGTGCTTGGATTCTTCAGGGCTTCCCTCAGAGTTACCAGGTTGGTCTTCAACAATTGTGGTAGAATTTGAGACAAGGTCATATCAAGCCGAGTGTATTGTCTTTGTGGTCTCTCCATTCTTTACTGTTGCATTGTGGGGCAACGGTGGGTCTTGATATTACTACCGCATTTACTACTTGACGGCGTTCAGGTTAGTTTTGGCTCCTCGAGTTGTAAACTGCACTAGCTTCTTTCTTACTGGTGAAAGGCTTCTTTTCTGCACTTGGTGAAGTACCTTTCTATATCTTACCACTTCGGATACCAGCTTCCACTCTCTTCCCTGTCAAAATCAATTCCGTAAACCCAGATGATTGAAAAATGGACCAGACAACGTCCCTAGAAACATATCAACTAACTCCCTGTCAGACAAAGGGGGTTGGACTCTTCCAGCCAAATCTCTCCACTTCTGAGCATAGTCCTTAAAACCTTCACTTGCGCCCATAGACATACCGTGAAGCTGAGTACGAGTGGGAGCAAGGTCGGCGTTATACTGATACTGCTTGTAAAAAGCAGCAGCAAGGTCCTCCCAGTTGCAAACATTAGCTCCTTCCAATTGATAAAACCATTCAAGTTGTGTCCCTGACAGACTATCTTGAAAGAAATGCACCCATATGTTTCTATCAACAGTGTAAGGTTGGATTTTTCTGACGTACGAGCGGAGATGGAGTTTTGGGCAGGATACTCCATAGTACTTAGCAAAAACCGGAGCTTTAAACTTGTGAGGGATCACCAATCCAGATGCCAGTCCCAAATCTCTGAAGTCCAAACCAGGGATCTTCTGAATCTCCATAGCACTCAGACGGTCTTCAAGTTGTTTGTACCTATCCTCAGCAGGAGGGTACTGCTCATCATCAAAATCAGTATCATTATCAGAGACCACGGGACTAGGACCCTTTTCTTCTTCTTGATTCTCTCCTCCTTTGGATGAATGAGATAGATCAGCTTCTTGTCACAACCTATTCCCAAACCTGTGACCCATATTCAGAAGAAACACCTTCTTCTTCTTCTTCTTATTCTCTTTTAGGATGAGAGTCTTCAAATCCTCTTGCCCTTTGGCCAAGTTCAAGAACATCTCTGGGAATTGGGAATTCTGTGCCAGAAGAGCTTTGATGGCTTGATCGGTAGGTATTTCAGAAGACATAATTGCTGAAATAAACAGCGAAGAAGATGAGAAACCTGTAATGATACCTGTAATGATGTGCATGATAATGGAATGCGTATGGAATGATTTCAAAGACTTTGGGAGATTCAAATTTGCAAACCAAGAAATAAAGGAACTTTATTAGATTAAACTTGTAAGATGTTTAACAAAGCCTTCAAGGCGTTACAAAAGAAATAAACTAAAAACAAATCTGAGCTAGAAAAAGCAAAAAATCAGAAATCCCATGGACGCTTCCCCTTCGTGCTGACGTAGTCATTGATTGTCCTTTCATTCTCCAGTTGCCTCGTGAGCTTCAATATCTTCCTCTCTTGCTCATGATACATCTCCCGGTAGGTATCCCTTTCCTCTTTCAGCTGAATCTAGGATCTCTTCAATGCCCCAAGATCAGTAGGCATGTAGGGATAAAGGATTGTATAAGGAACACCCTCTTCATTGGTAGGCTCCACAATTACTGGTAACACAGCTTCATAAGGCATCCCAAGCTTCTGAGCACGGGCTCGAACCCACTGGAGATAAGGTTGCATAGGGAGAGAAGTCTTTAGTCCTAGCTTGTGAGGGTCAGACCTATTCACCATGCCCCAGGCTCGTATAAACCTCCGGCGATGCTCATCAATGTCCCCCTTGTAGTCAAAGACAATATCTGTAAGAAGTAGCTCATGAGGACCGTCTCCCCGAGCACGACCAAATTGCGGAAAACTAAGCAAGGACTGTAGGTTATTCCTCCTCTAATTCCAAGCAACGGTACATTGGGGTATCCCCCACATCGATCAATGACAACAACACTTTCCATAGCCTTAGAACTCCAAAGAATGTTTGTATGGGCAAGAGACATTATCTTGTAAGACCATCCTAAACCTTTCTCATTCTTCAACACGGACCTGGGGAGGTTCAAAATAGACCACCTCTCCAGCAGCGGCATGCAACACATGAGGGTCCCTCTTCTTCGCACAGTGCGAGTATAGAGGGCATGCAAAATATCTCCCAGTAGAGTAGGTACAGGATTGCGAGACAGAAAGATATTAATTGCATTCACATCTATGAAGGAATCTGGATTCGGGAAGAAAACCAAACCATAGATAAGGAGAGCCAAGATGTCTTCAAAAGCTTGAAAGTCCAAATTATCCCAGAACAATTGAGCTTGATCTATCAGAAACTTAGCTAAGAAACCTTCAACCCTGCTCCGTGTCTCCCAGTTGGATACTACATCAGCCTTTTTCAAATGTAAAGCTGAAGCAATGTCCTCTGGTCTAGGAGTCTCTTCCGACCCTGTGAAGGGCATCTGCTCAAGGATGGATATGCCCAATAAGTGAGAAAATTCTTCGATAGTGGGAACAAGCTGATAATCCGAGAAAGTGAAGCAATGATGCACCAGATCGAAGAACTGGAAAAGCACACTCATCATCTAATCATCAAACTTTGAGGTAACCAATCTAAGAAGCTGACCATGTCTCCTAATGAATGAAGAAGTATCAGAAACTCTCGAGGCTAAATCTTTGAGTTGAGCAGGTACTTGCACAAAGTTAACTCGGATGGTGTTTCTGCGCATGGAAGCCATAATCTGCAAAGCAGAACAAAGATAAATCCCCTCGGTCTTTGAAATGGTTAGTAAATGAAGTATGCATGCTATGTTATGATGCATGATGTCATGGTAAAACACACGACAGGTATAGCAGATAACAGACATGGTAAAGGCAAACAAGTCACACAAGAGCTCTTAAGTTTCAGGCTTGCATGGGGTCTAGGTACTACCCTCTTGAAGTTCAGTTGGTTTCAACCTGTCCTAATAATAGTAACTGGGTTCTAGAGGTTCTCAATATCACTGACCATCCTCCATCGATCATGGTTTCAGCTCACGCAATCTTTTCTTGCGGCCGAAACCATCTCGAGAGTATGGTCTCAATGAGTGTAGTATCGAGTATCAACCAGTTCTTAGCTTTACACCGAGGCCGGCTATCTCACTACTTCCTATGGCCAAGTTGGTCAATTATAGGTTCTGAGGTCAGTTGATGCTTAACGACACACATAGCAGCCACGTATTCTCCTCGTTTCTCCACAAGGGATACCGGTACCAACCAATGTGTCACATCAATGTAGCTACTGCTTCAACCGTATCGGTCTACGTCGTACAATTCCCTCACAATTTATTTCTACTTACCTAAATGGTGTTCCCTGGATCCAGGTTAGGATCTATAGTAACTCCCAATATAAAACCCTTAAAAGTAAAGCAATCAAATCAAACAAGAGAAGCAATTTATGATGAACTATTCCTAAGGTATACCCCACTTATTTCTCCCCAACAGAGTCGCCAGTTCTGTGATACGGTGGCAGAATCGGACTTGTTTTAGGAAAATGCTGGTTTGCGATTTGCATTTGTGTTTGCAAAATGTCGCGGTAAGCAAGAGTCGCCATTGACTTTTATTTTATCCAACTGGAAAGGAAAAAAGCACAGAAAAATTCCTTTTTCGAGATATTTTGAGTACGGGGGGTAGATTATAGAAAGGGAAGGTATTAGCACCCTTTCTATCCATAGTTTTCTACGGGCTCTTAGGTACTTGCTCATCATTTTAAAAATTGCTTCAGTGTTTGTGTATTAAAAAAGTTTTTGTTTTACTTTGATTTAACCCTTGCTTCTGTCTTCAAGAGTGTTACAAAGTCGTTTTGAAAACTTTGTTTGAAAAGAGTGTAAGTGTGGAAAAGTTTGATTTTGAGCAAGTACCTACTAGCGTCTACCTACTCGAAAAAAGAATGTTTTTATTCATGCTTCCTTTAGACAGCGCTATCCTACTATTAGTGAGTAGGTAGCACCGTCGTTGGAGTTGTAAGGGTCAATTCGAAAGGGACGTACAATCACTAAAGCGATGTTAGGACGTCTTAGTAATAACCCTAGTGTCTTAAGATCATATTCGACGCAACATATCTGAGGCAACCTTTCTGAGGCAACATTTCCGAATGGGATATTTGATCTTTGTTTAGACAAGAGAGCGACCACTAAAATACCCTATACTTAATGATCGTTTACCAAAGGCAAACGAAGTGAGAGTATACCCTAAGAGTGCGCATGTGCGAGTGATTTGATTTCAAGTTATTATCTTTGCACATTTAGGGTTTGCTAACCATTTTAAAATTTACATACAGTCTTGTCATGCAACCCTATTATCATACATCTAACAGTTAATATTTGTGAAAATTAAAATGCGGAAAATAAAGCTACGCTATTACAAGGCTTCGGATAGGGGAATTAATTACATAGCCAAAAAACCCGTAAAACGATAAATAAAATAAAAATCCTAATTAAACTATTACATCCCATGAGTAGTTACATCAATATTATAAAAATAAATAAACGCACGCGATGAAACGAGAACGAGAGAAAATTAGGGTTTTGACCCCGTCTAACCTAATTAAAAGGAAAAAAAATATTTTTGGTTGTTCTGATTATTTTAAGAAAAAGAATAAGGTTTTAAATTAAATATAAACCTAATTACTAATTAAATTAAAATTAAGGAAAATAATTAATTTTGACCTATTTTTGTACTTTGGTTATTTTGATAAAATAAAATTAAATCAAACAAAACCCTAATTTCTAATTTGTTTTAATTTATTTACAAACAAAGATTACAATTACCCTAAAAATTAAATTAAACTAATTGAATTATTTTTTATGAAAATAAAATAAAACCTAAATTCTAATTTGGTGAAATTAATTTTATGGATTTTTTATAAAAAAGAATTAATTTTTTATGTTAGAAAATAATCAAAATATTTAAATAAAAGAAAAATATAAAAATAAAAAGAAAAGAAAGAGAGAAATTGGGTCTGGTGATCAGCAATTTGGGGGGTGCCAAAAAACAATTCTGAGCCCAAAGACAAAGGTCCATGTTTGACTTTCAGATTCCAATGTTGCAAGTTGACTTGGATGCATGGTGGACCCCTGTGATACGGTAGGAGAACTGACTTGAGGTTTTGCGTTTGTATTCGCAAATGTTTCAGTTTAGTAAGAGTTGCCACCGACTTTTTATTTTATCCAAAGGAAAGGTCAAAAAGCACAGGAAAGACCTTTGAGATGTTTTCTTGGGTTCGGGGGTAGATTATGAAAAGGGAAGGTGCAAGCACCCTTTTCATCCATGGTTTTCCATGGGCTCTTAGTTACTTGTTTAGATCACTTGCTTTTGCTTTTCAATTGTTTGAAATGGTGCTTTTGTATGTGGTTTTGAAAATATTTTGACACGAGGCCTTTGTTTAGGTAACCTTTGTAATGATTCTTGTTTGATTATATACAAAGGTGTTTGTCTTTTGAAAATTTTTCAATGTTTGAAAGTTTGTTTTGGGAAATGTTTTGAAATTGTGTGTTTGTTTGAAAATAGCAAGGATGGTTTGCAAGTTTGATCAAGTAACTAGGAGTTGTCTACCCTACTCAAAGATCTTTCCTACATATTTTTAACCCTTTGACATTGTTCTTTTACCATTGTATTTGGTAAACGACCTTGTGTTTGGATGTTAAACGGGACAGACGCGGGTCATCGTATGGCCATGATAGCAATGGTGCCAAGTATCTTAGCAAATTTTTGAGGGACTAGATCATTTTTGTATAGGCAACCAAGATAGCGTCATCGAGGGACTATGATCTTTTGTTTTTGTTTTGTTTTGCCAAGATACCTAGCATGCATACCATGGCCATTTTTAAGGAAACAAATGGATGAAACCCTAGGGGTGCTTGTGTGCATTGTGTCATTTTTCATGCATTTTGTCTTGTATTAGGTCTAGCTATTTGTTTGATTTTTGGTTATCATACAAACCCTAATCTTACTATCATGCATATTTGAAAGCAATAAAGTGCGTAAAAGTAAATCTACAACTATTACAACATTGATATGGGGAGGGGGTACAAGTTTGAATAGGGGGATATTTGCAAGAAAATAAAGCCCTAATTCAACTATTACAACCAAATTGAATTCATTGTACAAATAATAAATTGACAAATATTTAAATATGCAATATATTATAAATATGCAAAAAAAAATGTTTTTGTATTTATTTTATGTATGCAAAATAAATTATTTAATGTCCTAAAAATATTAAAAATATTAATGGTTATTTTTTTGGAAAGGGTGGAAACCCTAATTTGTTTTAAGAAAATATATATTATGTATTATTTATTTATGTACAAGAAAATAAATAAAATATATAAATAAGTGTTTAAAAAATTAGAATGTGTAAGAAAAAATTGTTTAAGTGTAAAAATAATAAAAATATATAATATATAATATTTTTGTATTACTTATAAATTTATTTAAGAAAATCAAAGTATATATTATTTAATAACTATTCTTATGCTAAAAATAATAATAAAAATAATAAAATAAAATGTGAAAATTTAAGAAATTATTTTTGATGTTTTTTAAGGTTCAAGAAAAATAAATAAAGTCATAAAATGAAAATAGAAATGGAAAATATGAAAAATAAAAACAATGGGCCAAGGGGGTGCAGAAAGCAGGATGGGGGTGTCAATAATAGAAACAAATCAGGCCCAGCCCAATATCACACTTCATCCCTGACCTTGGACAAACGCGCGCACGCCATAGTTCAAATCATGTTCTCCTGCATACGTGCTCAAAAACAAAAACTTGTAACATGAAAGTTATAGCTCTTGATCACACGATTCTAACCATGTAAAAAACTTGACCTAACTCTCAAAGACCAAAGAGAATTTCAATGGCCCTAAATCTTGACCTAGTTTTTTCAGAAAGTTCAACTATCAAATACTCCTAGCTCAGTTAACATAAATGAATTCTATGCATATGTATAGTTCAAGGGCAATGAGGACTACATTTTTTCTTCACAAACCTAAGCCTGATGATTCCTAAATAAAGAGATAGAAGTTTGAGAAATACCTGTTTCATTCAAGTTCGAGTATGGCAATGCAGCAACTTTCATTGAGGCCTGAGGTTCTTTTGAGCTTGCTTGATGTTCCCTTGACCTTTCCCAATGCTTGGCTTGTTTGAAATGGTCTAAAACTTCTTGTAGAACTCAACCTGCAAACTCAGAATTTGAAAATGGTGAAGTGTGTAAATGGAGTTACAGTGACTTGGGAATGGTTGGGATAGCTTAGGTATGTTGTATGGAGTGTGTTGGAACTGGTTGCAAGCAAAACGCACGAGTGGATTTTACTTTGGAAGTCAAACTGCAGAACCTGCCCTGTTTTGACAAGAACTTGAGTTTTGGTGTTTTGGAGGGTTGGAGAACTTTCTAGCTCGTGTTTCTGGCTTAGTGTGACGTGTAAAACTTGTTTGAAATGTTTTAAAAGCTTGTTTATATCAGATTACAAAGTTGTGGTGATTTTGCAAGTTGACTTGTTTTTGAAGTAAAAGTGGGAAGTGACAAAGGTAAGGTTGTACAGGCTTGTATTCTAGCTGCACAAAGTTGGTGAACTTTGCCTGATATTAGGGAGCTCTGTTTGCATCCAAAGGCTTGGTGTATGGCTCAAGATAATCAATTTGACATAAAGCATGCTTTATGTAAATGACATTGTTAACTTTTTGCCAAAATGGATTAAACCTTTGTGTAATCTGCCATAAATCAGAACAATGCCTCTAACCAATGTGTTAGCATTTAATTTATGATTTTGGAAGGGTTTAAGGACCTGTAAACCAATTACAAGCATGGTTGGACAAAATTTGCAACTTGTAGCATGGTGTAAAATGCCTTGGCCAAAAGTGATATTTTTCCATTTTCAATCCTTCGATTCTCCATAACCATGAATGATCTTGGAGAGTTCTTGGACATTTTGGAAAGCTTGTAACATGCTCTACAATCCATATTTGAAATGAATTTTGAGATTCCTCTTGGAACTATGTGAAAATTTTCCATGAAGCTAGGTCAAAATCCTGCCTAAACTAGGGCAAAATTTCACTAAGTTAAAAGTTTCATGGACCCTTGTTCACAAAATCATAACTTGATATCCAAGCATCTTTTTGGAAAACTTTGTGAATAAAAGTTGTATATTTTTTGGAGGTTTACAACTTTCATGTTGGAAGTTTTCTTTGAATCCAATTGCATCATGGTGAAAAAGTTGGGAAATGTTGGGAAAAACAAGAAATTTTCATAACTTAGAAAATTTCTAAGTTATGAAAATTTTCCATTTTAAACCCTAATTTTCAAAATTAGGTTTCTTGGTGAACAAGTTTCATGTTTTGACACATCTTGATGAAAAATGACCCTTGGCACTTGATTTTGACCAAAAAGTCAAAGTTTGACTTTTTAGTGTATAGTTGACTTTTGATCAGTTGACTGGAAAATTCATTTGTCAATCCAATGCTTTTGAGATCTTTTGAACCTTGTGATTACGTCAAGATAATGCCTTGATTCCTTGAATCCATGTTTGAACCCAATTTGCCATTGGCTAGGTTAAAAATCAGAAATTGCCCTTCTGCAGTTAAAACCCTAAAAATGACCATTTTGCCCTTTTGATGATCTGATCAAATTTCTTGAGGAGTTGTGGTCCAAACTTGATCAAATGGTACATATGAGTCTATAATGTTTATGTGGATAAAAAATTATGAGGTTTGACTATAAATTGGCCACAGTTGACTTTTTCTCTAATACAGCTGATTTTTAGGTCAATTGTCCAATTGACTGGGCAAAAATTTGATTCAAGGCTTGAAACTTGGTATGAGCAATCTTATAAGTCCAACATGAAGTATGAAAGTCACATTGAGCATTGAAAGTCCAAAAATCCATGTGCAAACTCAAACCCTAATTTCAGGTCATCAGTGCAAGGAGATGTCTTGAGTAGAGCAAACCCTAATCCTGTCTGGAGTCCAAAGAGTCTTGTGGGGGAAATCTTGATAAAACGAGAGGGGAAATTTTGGGGTACAACAGCTGCCCCTGTTCAATATTCTTGAACCTGAAGAGTTAGATTGGCGAGTTTGTCGTTCGTGACTCGAAGGTAAAAGATGATTGGACACTAGAGTGCCCGTAATTTTGCACTCGTCAAAGTATAGTTTAGGGAATGGGCTTAAAGATGCCATTTGGAGATGGTAGAATCTTTTTGGAGATGGTCTTAAAGATGCCATCCAAGAATGTTTGTTGAATTGCAGGAGAATGAACATCAGAATGGTATCCGTATCTGGAACGTATCTAAGCTGTAATTGTATTTGAATCTGAATGAATAACAAAATGACTTACGTGTCTGGAGTATATCTGTATCTGAAATCTAAATAGGCGACAGAATAGCATCCGTATCTGGAGCATCTCTGAGCTGGGGAAAAAGTCATAATAAGTGACAGCATGGCTACCATGTCTGGAGCGTATCTGGACTGTATCTGAATCTTGTATTTGAATAAGCGATAGAATAGCATTCGTGTCTGGAGCATCTCTGAGCTGTTTTCTTGGTTTTGAATTTGAATAAGAAATAGAATAGCATCAGTGTCTGGAGCATCTCTAAGCTGTTTTCTGAATTATGTATTTGAATAAGCAATAGAATAGCATCTGTGTCTGGAGCATCTCTAAATTGTTTTCTGAACTTGAATCTGAATAAGAAATATAATAGCATCTGTGTCTGGAGCATCTCCAAGATGTTTTCTGAATTCTATATTTGAATAAGCAATAGAATAGCATCCGTGTCTGGAGCATCTCTAAATTGTTTTCTGAACTTGAATCTGAATAAGCAATAGAATAGCATCCGTGTCTGGAGCATCTCCAAGTTGTTTTCTGATTGTATATTGGTAGCTTGTTAATCTTATCCTGTTAAGGGCAAAATGTTAGCTGAAACACAAAGTTATGTTGCATGAAATGTATGATGCAATATATTTGTTTTATCCATGTTTATGATATATGAATGTAATGTGTGCGCATGTAAGCTAATTTGTTGTCTTGCTGAGGAAAATAAATCCTTGATAGCTGGAGATAATAAAAATTTTGACTGCTGCTTGGGGATAGAGAATCCTTGGCAACTCGCGGGGATTATCAAAAACTATGACAACTTCTGTGGGGATGTGAGAATCCTTCACGACTTTCCTGGGGGATTACACAATGAGAATCCTTACTCGGTTGGGGAATAAGAAAAAATTTGGCAACTTCTGTGGGGATGTGATAATCCTTCACGACTTTCCTGGGGGATTTACACAATGAGAATCCTTACTCGACTGGGGAATAAGGAAAATTCTGGAGATCTCTACCGGGGATTAAACAAAGAAAAATCTTGATCTATTGGAGAATAAGGAAGGCTCTGATGGCTTCTACGAGGAACTGAGAATGAGAATCTTTATTCTGCTAGGGGGATTAAAAATTCTGACCAATTCATGTTGGCGAGTAATGAAGACTCTGGAAACTTCACTAGGAAATCAAGAATGAGAATCTTCATTCTGTTGGGGAGTAAGAACTCTGTGGGGAATAGCTATACTGCTGGAGAGTAGCTATCCTGCTGGGGAGATCAGGAGTTTGGGTTGTATGCCAATCTACTAGGGAATTATCCTAGATTGAGGATAAGACAAAAGTTAACTGTTATCTGGTTGATTCTCAGACTTTAGGACAACTTGCTGGGGAGTCTGGGAAAAACTGAATGGTCTCCGTTGTAGATTGATAGTCTCAGTTCCGTTGGGGATCTTAATGACATGCTGATTTGATTGTGTATGGAAATTTGACTCCGTTGGGGAAGAAGGTTTCATCTTCGCTGAGGGTTTGTAGTTCAAAGTTTTTGCTCCGCTGGGGATTGGGAGTTTGAAGTTTTAATTCTGATGGGATTTTGAAATTTAGCTCCGCCGGGGATATGTATTCCAAGGTTTTAGCTCCGCTGGGGGACCTAGATGATATACTGTAGAGGATTTCTCCTAGAATAGTCTAAAGACGTTTTCCTATACTTTTAACCTATCAGTAATTATTCTTTCCCATTTCGTTTATTTGTAAACATGTGATTATATTCAAATGCATATGCTCATTTAATAAATCATTGGACGTTTTCAAATAAAACACAAATGTAAAAAGAAAGAAGAAAAGGCAAATAGTTTTATGCACTTTGAAGTATCTTTGTATTAACTTTGTGTAAGTATTTTGTACAAAGGAGACAGACATCCTAGTAAGAGAATATTGTCATAAAATTGAGAAAAATTTATACAAGGAAAGATGGCTATGTGTAAAAATTCCATGGGGTTCCCATTCTGCTATAGCCTTCGTAACTCTGAATATCTTGTCCATTCGTTGCTTCATCCGAAGATGATTGAATTGATCAGAAGCCTGGAGCTTGTCTGTGAAGAGATTGTCCTTAAAGTGATCCGACGAGACATAGTCATACGCTTTAATTCCCTAACTTTTGCCTGGACCGCCCTTTCGGGTTTTTGATCCACCGGGAAACCCCTTTTTTGCCCAAGTCGCCCTTTCGGGTTTTCGACTTGCCGAGTGTACAGTTTTTTTTATATTTATCCCTAATTTTTGCCTGAACCGCCCTTTCGGGTTTTCGATTCATCGGGATGCCCATTTTTGCCCAAGTCGCCCTTTCGGGTTTTCAACTTGTCGGGTCGTTTATGCGTAGTATCTTTTGACTATGTCTGTGTTCGCAGGGTGCGGCAGGTCGTCACCGTCCATGGTGGTCAGGATCATTACCCCACCAGAAAAGATGTTTTTGATCACAAATGGTCCTTCGTAAGTAGGAGTCCATTTGCCCCTGGGATCACTTTGCGGCAAGATGATCCGCTTGATTACAAGATCTCTGACTTGATATACCTGACGTCTGACTTTCTTGTTGAAAGCCTTGATCATCCGTTTTTGATACATCTGACCATGGCAAACAGCAGCAAGTCGCTTTTCATTAATCAAGTTAAGTTGATCAAGCCGGGTCTGAATCCAATCGTCTTCACTCAAACCAGCGTCCTTCATGATTCTCAAGGAGGGAATCTGAATCTCGATAGGTAAAACAGCTTCCATGCCGTATACCAAATAATAGGGTGTTGCCCCAGTTGATGTACGTGTCGTGGTACGATACCCGTGAAGAGCAAACGGTAACATCTCATGCCAGTCCTTGTAGGTGACTGTCATCTTTTGAATGATCTTCTTAATATTTTTGTTCGCAGCTTCGACAGCACCGTTCATCTTTGGCCGATAGGGAGATGAATTATGATGTTGAATCTGGAACTACTCGCACAAAGCGGTGATCATAGTGTTGTTAAGGTTTGTATCGTTGTCAGTGATGATCCTGTCGAGGATACCATACCGGCAAATGAGGTTCTGCTTGATGAAGCGGGCAACAACATTCTTTGTGACAGAGGCGAAGGAAGCTGCTTCGACCCATTTGGTGAAGTAATCAATGGCCACCAGGACGAAGCGGTGTCCATTGGATGTTGTAGGCTTGATCTCTCCAATCATGTTGATTCCCCACATAGCGAATGGCCAAGGAGCTGTTAAGACATTGAGAGGAACTGGAGGTATGTGTACCTTGTCGGCGCAGATTTGGCATTTGTGACAAGTACGAGAATGTTGATGGCAGTCAACTTCCATGGTAGACCAGTAATAGCCTGCCCGTAGAATCTTTTTAGCCATTGTATGTCCGCTAGAATGGGTTCCAAAGGTACCATTATGCAGTTCAGCCATAATTTGTTCAGCTTCAACCTTGTCCACACAACGGAGCAGGATCCAATCATGATTACGCTTGTATAGGATACCATTGCTCAGGAAGAACTTAGCTGTGAATCTCCTTAAGAACTTTTTTTCGTTGACTGAAGCTCCTTCAGGATATTCCTGAGCCTCGAGATACCTTTTGACTTCGTGAAACCAAGGTCGGTCCACTACTTCTTCGGTATTAATCTCGTGACAATGTGCAGGTTCGTCCATTCTCTCGATGGTGATTTGGGGAGCCTTATTATCCCAGTTAAGTTTAAACATGGATGACATTGTAGCTAGAGCATCTGCCAGCTGGTTCTCTTCTCGCGGGAAGTGCTCGAAGGTAATCTGCTCGAAATGAGGTAGCAATGTTAGGACATGTTCTTTGTATGGGATGAGATTAGGATGTTTAGTGTCCCACTCTCCTTTGATTTGACTGATGACCAAAGCTGAGTCTCCAAACACAACCAAAGATTTAATTCCCAGGTCTATTGCAGCCTTGAGTCCAAAGATACAAGCTTCATACTCGGCCATGTTGTTGGTGCAGCTGAAACAGAGTCTGGCGGTGAAAGGTGTATGGCAACCTTCTGGTGAGATGAGTATCGCACCGATACCGTTGCCAAGTGCATTAGAAGCACCATCAAAGAACAGAGTCCATCGGGATCCTTGTTCAGGTCCGTCATACGGTCTGAAATCTTCAATGTTGTCCAAAGTCATAATGTCTTCGTCGGGGAAGTCAAACTTTATGGATTGGTAATCTTCGACAGCTTGATGGGCCAGATGATCGGCTAGCACACTCCCCTTTATAGCTTTTTGGGTCATGTACTGTATATTGTATTTGGTGAGGATCATCTGCCATCTAGCTATTCTTCCAGATAAAGCAGGATTTTCAAAGATGTACTTGATCGGATCCATCTTAGATATCAGCAGAGTGGTATGAGTCAACATATACTTCCTTAGCCGGCGAGCAGCCCATACCAAAGCGCAGCAAGTTTTCTCGAGTAGTGAGCAGCGGGTCTCACAGTCGACAAACTTTTTGCTAAGGTAATAAATGGCATGCTCTTTTCTGCCAGACTCGTCATGTTGGCCCAATACGCACCCCATTGAATTCTCTAGGACAGTCAGATACATGATTAGCGGTCTTCCTTCAACGGGAGGCATCAAGATAGGAGGTTCTAGCAAATACTCCTTGATTTTATTGAAAGAGACTTGACAGTCATCATTCCATTTAACCACCTAATCTTTCTTTAACAGCTTGAAGATTGGCTCACAGGTAGATGTTAGGTGAGAAATGAACCTTGCAATGTAGTTTAGGCGTCCCAAGAAACCTCTGACCTCCTTCTCAGTGCGAGGGGCAGGCATTTCTTGTATAGCTTTCACTTTGGCAGGATCAACCTCGATGCCTTTGTTGCTGACAATGAAACCCAAGAGTTTACTGGACCTGACTTTGAAAGTGCACTTGTTAGGGTTCAGTATGAGCTTGTATTCCTTCAACCTGACAAACAACTTTTGCAAATGGTCGAGGTGTTCTTCTTCCGTTTGTCAACGGGCTATCATGTCATCTACGTAGACTTCAATCTCATGATGTATCATGTCCAGAAACAAAGCTACCATGGTGCGCTGATAGGTTGCCCCGACATTCTTCAGTCCGAATGGCATCACTTTATAGCAGAATATACCCCACTGTGTAACAAAAGTAGTTTTCTCCATGTCTTCAGGTGGCATTTTGATCTGGTTGTAACCTGAAAATCCGTCCATGAAAGAAAATACCTTGTACTGAGTTGTATTGTCAACCAAGATGTCAATGTGCGGAATTGGAAAGTCATCTTTAGGGCTAGCCCTGTTTAAGTCTCTGTAATCCACGCACATTCTGACTTTGTTGTCCTTCTTAGGTACGGGGCACAATGTTAGCAACCCATTATGGATAGGAAGTAACAGCAAGAAATCCAGCATTAAACTGCTTCATCACTTCAGCTTTGATCTTTTCAGACATATCGGGCCTCATTCGATGGACTTTCTATTTAATTGGTGGACAGTCCTCTCTAGTAGGGAGATAGTGAACCACAATATCTGTATCAAGTCCCGACATGTCTTCGTAGGACCAGGCGAAGATCTCAACATATTCATTCAACAGCTGAACTAAGCGCTCTTTGACACTTGGCTCTAGGTTGGCACCCACTCTGACTTATTTTCTGTCTTCAACAGTACCCAAGTTGATTGTCTCTAACAGCTCCTCATGAGGTAGAATAGCCCTTTCTTCCTGTTGTAGAAGTCTAGCTAATTCTCCTGGCACCTCACAGTCTTCATCACCTTCGTATTCGGCATGATTGACCAGATCTTCAGAGTCACTGAAGGCCATAGCAGAATTGTTACCCATGGAATCCAGAATGGAAGGGTACCTGCATTTTGTGAGTGTGGGTGTGTGTAAGGGATAGCCACCTTTAAACAAATAAAATGTAAAAAGAAAGAAAATGAACACAAAATTTTATATATGAAAACGTCCATGATTCATTAAAATGGCATATGAAGATGAAAAATCAGACCCTTATAAATGGACCTATGTGCCTCGGGTAAGGCACAAGGCAAAAAGTTTAGGAATTGTTTAAGAATTATTACAGACCAACAGAAATGTTTGAAAGATAAATTACTGATTTATGAAAGTAATGGGAACAAAGTCCTTTGCCTCCCAGTTGTTCAGTCCTCCGTCAATAGTAGGGAAAATCCAGTCCTCCAGATTGCTCTCCTCTTCACCATCCTCCAAAGCATTGACTCCATGATGGATGATCTTCAACGGTGGCCCTCCAGCGCGGGAGCAGCGTACAGCCTTTTGAGCAGAAGCAGTGAAACCCAAGCCGAATTTATCAGATTTGAAAGGAAAGTCTGGTAGCTGACCCCATATTGTGCTTCCTCCTTCTTCAATCACAGCCTTCACATCTTTGAGGGATGACATTCGAGGCACAGGTTTGGTAATCAAAGGTACAGAAGACATTGTCTTGGTTGCCGCAACTTTAGGAGAAACCTCTTCAAAGTGCTGAAAGGGGGTCTCGATGAATTCACCATCCAATTCAACATAGCGGAATGAATTTAGATGGCTTATCATATACTCCTCCTCGCCATGAGCAGTTATAATTTTCCCATGGACTGGGTATTTGAGAATTTGATGCAAAGAGGAAGTGACGGCCCCAGCATTATGAATCCAGGGTCTTCCCAACAAGCAAGAATAGGAGGGACGGATATCCATCACATAAAATGTGGAGTTGAAGGTTTCAGTTCCTACTTTAATCGGGATATCCACCTCCCCGTGGACCATCCTTTTAGAACCATCAAAGGCTTTGACAATGATATTTCTGGGCTTCAGGGTTAGGCCTTCACAGTCCAATCTGTCCAATGCTTTCTTCGGCAAGACATTTAAAGACGGCCCATTGTCAACCAGAACGTGGGCTAGAGTAGTCCCTCTGTATTCCACCGAGACATGCAAAGCTTCATTATGTTTTCTCCCTTTTGATGTTAAATCGGCATCAGAGAATCCTAGACCGTTGTCAGCTGTTAGGCTAGCTACACATTCCTGGAACTGATCCGCGGAGGTTTCCTGGGGCACATGGGCCGTCTTCAAAAATCTGATCAAAGCTTTAGCATGAGCTTCGGAACAAAGCAACAGGGCCAACATTGAGATCTTTGAGGGGGTTTGCCCCAGTTATTCCACAACATTATAATCGCTTTTCTTGATTATTTTCAAAATCTCCTCCATTTCTTTTTGAGTGGTCTCAGGGATGAGCCCTCGTCCTGACGGGCGCTTCTTGGATCCCTTTCCCTCTATCATCAGCAACAGTAGAGGGTACAACCACAGGAGTCACAACTTCTTCAATAACTGGAGTTCTCACAGATATGTTGACCGGCACAGGGATAACCTTAGGAGCATTTGAGGGTCCGAAGACTACCCTTGGAGGAGCAATCTCTGGAGAGAAAATTCTTCCGCTGCGGGTAATTTTACTCGTTCCAGCAATATTTCCAATGTCAGGAGTTTCTTCATCGGAACTTTCTTCAATTGATTCAATCTGTTTAACACCATGGTAGAAGACCTCTCTCCCATAGTTCCACGGTATTGATTTGTTAGAATTGTATGGGATAGGCCCCAGCATAGTTATCTTCAGAGGTATAATCTTCGGATCGGATTTAATCGTAACAGGTCTTTTGGAGACCTTGGAAAGATTGGCGGATATGGTAATTATGGCAACATCATTGACAGGAGTCGGCGTAATAGGAGTTTTCTCAAAAAGGATTTATTGATTATCCATTAGGCGTTGGATGCCTAACTTCAACAACGGACAGTCGGTTGGTATGGATGAACAAAGGTAGAAATCTTTTTCACATCCTGGGAAAATCCCAGCCTTCAACAAATTTAGCTTGATTATCGGTAACGGAGTCATCAAATCATCAACAGTAGTAACATATAGATCTTCTTCAACAGCATGGGCCTTGTGGCCATGCTTTGGCATTGGGGCAGAGATCACATTCGGATTTTCAAGGGTGTCAAATTCCACTTCCTTAGCATCTATTAAATCCTGAATCTTATTCCTGAGGGCCTAACAATCGTTGGTGTCATGCCCCAGGTTGTCTGAATGATAAGCACACTTGGCGTTGGGATGGTAGTGTGGTGACGTAGTGTTAGGGTTTTTAGGGGCCTCCCTCAAACTGGAAAGGTTTAACTTCAAGAGATGGGGTAGAACCTGAGCGGGAGTCATGTTTATATGGGTATATTACCGTGCAGGCCTTTCCACCCTTTGCTGGTTGGTTCTGGGTTGATTGTTTCTGGGCTGATCAGCTGTAGACTTTTGAATCATTACGGCCCCTACCGCTGGCCGGTGCTTAACTCTTCCTTGTCCTCTTTGAGAGTAGACAGCTGATACTTCTTTCTTTGCTGGAAAAGGCTTTTTGATGGCAGCGGAAGCAGATGCATCTTTTTGAATTTTGCTGCTCTTTATGTCGGCTTCAACTCTCTCACCAGTTAGAATCAACTCGGTGAACCCCGCAGACAAACTTCCAATCAGGTGATTGAAAAATAGGCCTGATAATGTGCCCAAGAACATATCTACAAGCTCTCTCTCAGATAGAGGTGGTTGTACTCGTCCCACCAAGTCTCTCCATTTTTGGGCATACTCCTTAAAGCCTTCATTAGAGACCATGCCCATACTTTGTAATTAAGTACGGGTAGGTGCTAAGTCCGCATTATATTGATACTGCTTGTAAAAGGCAGCAGCCAAATCTTCCCAATTATGCACGTCATACCTCTCTAGTTGGTAGAACCAATCCAATTGCGTTCCCGACAAACTATCCTGAAAAAAGTGGACCCACAGGTCCTTGTCAGAAGAATGAGGTTGAATTTTTCTGACGTAAGACCATAGGTGCATCTTTGGGCAAGACACCCCATCGTATTTAGCAAACAAAGGTACTTTAAACTTGGGGGGAATTAAAACCCCAGAAACCAAACCCAGCTCTTCAAAGTCCAGGCCAGGCACCCTCTGCACCTCCATGGCTGCCAGACGCTCTTCCAGATTCTTATATTTCTCGTCTGCAGGAGGATACTGTTGTTCAGAATAGTCTTTATCCTCCTCCTCTTCTTCTTCCTCAGACACAGATGGTACCGCAGCTCCCTTTCCTTTTCCTACCCCTTCATCAGATGTTGAGGGGATGTCCAGGACCCTTCTAGTTTGACCTTCAAATCTTCTACCCAAAGTAGCCACACCAACTCTTTTCTTTTTCTTTTTCTCTTTTTCCTTTTCCAGTAGAGTCTTGAGATCCTCCTGACCCTTTGCCAAGGTCATGAGTAGTTGTTGGAACTGTGAATTCTGAGCTTGTAAATCTTTGACTGTCTGCTCTATATCCATCTTGCTGAAATAAATAGCAGAGAGATAAGGAAACCTGGTGTGAAGACCTGTTTATGAATATGATGAATGATATGTATTCATGTAATGCATTCAAGGATTCAGAAATTTCAAATTTGTTTAAAACAAAAAGGAACAAACGTCATATTAATAAGATAGAACTTGTTAGTACATCAATGCCCCATGGGCAAAATAATACAAAATTCTAATGTAAAAAAACGTTGCGCATCCTTTTTGGTGCAACGTAGGTGTTGAGAGTCTGCTCTTCGTGAAGTTGACGAGTAAGTTCTGAAACCTTCTTCTCACTGGCGTAGAATTGGGCTTCAAACGTATCGCGTTCTCCCTTGAGCTGTATCCAACTCCTTTGTAAATCTTCCAATGATGTTGGCATGTCAGGATGTAGGAGGGTGTACGGAACCTCTCCTTCCATAACAGTCTCTTTGATCATAGGGAGAATGTAGGGGTACGGCATCATAAGACTTTCGGCGCGGGTTCGTACCCACTTGAGGTAAGGCTCAAGGGGGATAGAATTCTTGTGTCCCAAGGTCTTACTGTCCACCTTGTTGGGCATCCTCCAAGCTCGGATGAACCTTTGTCGAAGTCCTTGAGCGTCGTTTATGAAGTCAAAAACCAAGTCTGGAATCAGCATGTCATGTGGGCCATCCCTTCGGGCATACCCAAACTGTCTCAGAGCCAAGCAAGGGTTGTAGGTAATTCCTCCCCTAATTCCAAGTAGAGGGACATTAGGGAATTCCCCACAACGATCAAGGATGATAACATTTTCTCTGGACCGAGAACACCAATGAACATCTGAATGTGTAAGAGTCATCAGCCGTTTTGACCACCTTAAACCTTGCTCATTCTTCAAGACTGATTGAGGAAGGTGAGAAATAAACCACCTTGCTAGAAGAGGAGTACAGCACATGAGAACACCTCTTTTCCTCATTGTTCGTGTGTGAAATGAGTGGAGGATATCCCCTAGTAAAGTAGGCACAAGATTCCGTGACATGAAAATCTTGACAGCATTCACATCTACAAGCTGATCAGGGTTTGGGAACAAGACCAACCCATAGATGAGAAGTGCTACAATCTCCTCAAAAGCTTGTAGATCTAGAGAATTCCAGCATTCTTGAGCTTTCTCAAACAGGAACTTTACCAAGAAACCCTTGACACCACTTCTGGTTTCCCAATGACCTATGATATCATATGGTTGCAGGTGTAGGGCTTGAGCAACATCTTCAGGCTTTGGATCTCTTTCCGTACCGTTGAAAGGTAGTTGATAGAGAATAGGAATCCTCAGGAGTTGAGAAAATTCCTCCAAAGTAGGCACTAGCTGGTAATCAGGAAATGTGAAACAGTGGTGTAGGGGGTCAAAGAACTGGAAGAGAACTTTCACCATGTCTTCTTCAATGTTGGAGTTGACCAAGTTGAGAAGTCGACCATGTCTTTTAGTGAATGGAGAATACTCTGGAATCTTGGAAGTAAGCTCCTTGAGTTCAGGAGGAATTCTCACAAGGTTGACTTGGATTATTTTCCTGCGGAGTGATTCCATAACCTACAAAACAGGAACAAAGATGAAGATCCAAACCCTTGAAATGGTTAGTGGATGAAAATGATGCTTCATGATGTCCATGATGTTATGCACAAGTATATGTACAAGCAAATCACACAAGTTCCTCGTTTCAGGCTTGCATGGGGTTTCATAGGTAAGTACCCTCTTGAAGTTTAGTTGGCTCAACCTGTCCTATAAATAGTAACCGGGTTCTAAGGAGCTCAATATCACTGGATTATTTTTTGTGTTCATTGTTTCAGTTTAGCCACTTTACTGGAGACCGAAATATTCCAAGAAAATAACCCTCAATGAGTGTAGTACCGAGTATCTACCAACTTCGGACTGTACCAAAGCCGGTCATCTCGCTACCCCTAAAAAGGCCAAGATGGCCAACTAAAGGTTCTAAAAGTCCATTAGTGCTTCATGACATCACTCAGCGGCCTCGTATTCTCTTTGATTGACTCAAAGGCTACCGGTACCCACAAATATGTCGCACTAATATAGTTATTGCTTCAACCATGTCGGTATACCCCGCACAGTTTCCATAATATATTGCTATTTACCTATGAATGTTTCCCAAATCCGGGTAGAGGATTTCAAACTCAAACAATAGAACCAAATGTAAAGCAATCAAAGCAAACAAGGTAAGCATGTAAAGGTGATCTAAACCCTAAGGTAACCCCACTTTTTAATATTCCCCAACAGAGTCGCCAGTTCTGTGATACGGTGGGAGAACTGACTTGAGGTTTTGCGTTTGTGTTCGCAAATGTTTCGGTTTAGCAAGAGTCGCTACCGACTTTTTATTTTATCCAAAGGAAAGGTCAAAAGCACAGGAAAGACCTTTGAGATGTTTTCTTGGGTTCGGGGGTAGATTATGAAAAGGGAAGGTTCAAGCACCCTTTTCATCCATGGTTTTCCATGGGCTCTTAGTTACTTGTTTAGATCACTTGCTTTTGCTTTTCAATTGTTTGAAATGGTGCTTTTGTATGTGGTTTTGAAAATATTTTGAAAAGAGGCCTTTGTCTAGGAAACCTTTGTAATGATTCTTGTTTGAATATATATATAAAGGTGTTTGTCTTTTGAAAAATGTTTCAATGTTTGAAAGTTTGTTTTGGGAAATGTTTTGAAATTGTGTGTTTGTTTGAAAATAGCAAGGATGGTTTTCAAGTTTGATCAAGTAACTAGGAGTTGTCTAACCTACTCAAAGATCTTTCCTACACATTTTTAACCCTTTGACATTGTATTTGGTAAACGACCTTGTGTTTGGATGTTAAACGGGACAGGCGCGGGTCATCGTATGGCCATGATAGCAATGTTGCCAAGTATCTTAGCAAATTTTTGAGGGACTAGATCATTTTTGTATACGCAACCAAGATAGCATCATCGAGGGACTATGATCTTTTGTTTTTGTTTTGTTTTGCCAAGATACCTAGCATGCATACCATGGCCATTTTTAAGGAAACAAATGGGTGAAACCCTAGAGGTGCTTGTGTGCATTGTGTTGTCATTTTTCATGCATTTTGTCTTGTATTAGGTCTAGCTATTTATTTGATTTTTGGTTATCATACAAACCCTAATCTTACTATCATGCATATTTGAAAGCAATAAAGTGCGTAAAAGTAAATCTACAACTATTACAACATTGATATGGGGAGGGGGGTACAAGTTTGAATAGGGAGATATTTACAAGAAAATAAAGCCCTAATTCAACTATTACAACCAAATTGAATTCATTGTACAAATAATAAATTGACAAATATTTAAATACGCTATATATTATAAATATGCACACAAAAAAATGTTTTTGTATTTATTTTATGTATCAAAATAAATTATTTAATGTCCTAAAAATATAAAAAATATTAATGGTTATTTTTTTGGAAATGGTGGAAACCCTAATTTGTTTTAAGAAAATATATATTATGTATTATTTATTTATGTACAAAAAAATAAATATAATATATATATATATATATATATATATATATATATATATATATATATATATATATATATATATATATATATATATATATATATATATATATATATATATATATATATATATATATATATATATATATATATATATATATATATATATATATATATATATATATATATATATATATATATATATATATATATATATATATATATATATATATATATATATATATATATATATATATATATATATATATATATATATATATATATATAAGTTTTTAAAAAATTAGAATGTGTGAGAAAAAATTATTTAAGTGTAAAAATAATAAAAATATATAATATATAATATTTTTGTATTACTTATAAATTTATTTAAGAAAATCAAAGTATATATTATTTAATAACTATTCTTAAGCTAAAAAATAAAAATAAAAATAATAAAATAAAATGTGAAAATTTAAGAAAATATTTTTGATGTTTTTTAAGGTTCAAGAAAATTAAATAAAGTCATAAAGTGAAAATATAAATGGAAAATATGAAAAATAAAAACAATGGGCCAAGGGGGTGCAGAAAGCAGGATGGGGGGTGTCAATAATAGAAACAAATCAGGCCCAGCCCAATATCACACTTCATCCCTGACCTTGGACAAACGCGCGTACGCCATAGTTCAAATCTTGTTCTCCTGCATACGTGCTCAAAAACAAAAACTTGTAACATGAAACTTATAGCTCTTGATCACACGATTCTAACCATGTAAAAAACTTGACCTAACTCTCAAAGACCAGAGAGAATTTCAATGGCCCTAAATCTTGACCTAGTTTTTTCAGAAAGTTCAACTATCAAATACTCCTAGCTCGGTTAACATAAATGAATTATATGCATATGTACAGTTCAAGGGCAATGAGGACTACATTTTTTCTTCACAAACCTAAGCCTAATGATTCCTAAATAAGGAGATAGAAGTTTGAGAAATACCGGTTTCAGTCAAGTTCGAGTATGGCAATGCAGCAACTTTCAGTGAGGCCTGAGGTTCTTTTGAGCTTGCTTGATGTTCCCTTGACCTTTCCCAATGCTTGGCTTGCTTTGAAATGGTCTGAAACTTCTTGTAGAACTCAACCTGCAAACTCAGAATTTGAAAATGGTGAAGTGTGTAAATGGAGTTACAGTGACTTGTTAATGGTTGGGATAGCTTAGGTATGTTGTATGGAGTGTGTTGGAACTGGTTGCAAGCAAAACGCACGAGTGGATTTTGCTTTGGAAGTCAAACTGCAGAAACTGTCCTATTTTGACAAGAACTTGTGTTTTGGTGTTTTGGAGGGTTGGAGAACTTGCTAGCTCGTGTTTCTGGCTTAGTGTGATGTGTAAAACTTGTTTGAAATGTTTACAAATCTTGGTTATATCAGATTACAAAGTTGTGGTGATTTTGCAAGTTGACTTGTTTTTGAAGTAAAAGTGGGAAGTGACAAAGGCAAGGTCGTACAGGCCTGTATTCTAGCTGCACAAAGTAAGTGAACTTTGCCTGATATTAGGGAGCTTTGTTTTCAGCCAAAGGCTTGGTGTATGGCTCAAGATAATCAATTTGACATAAAGCATGCTTTATGTAAATGGCATTGTTAACTTTTTGCCAAAAATGGATTAAACCTTTGTGTAATCTTCCATAGATCAGAACAATGCCTCTAACCAATGTGTTTGCATTTAATTTATGAGTGTGGAAGGGTTTAAGGACCTGTAAACCAAGTACAAGCATGGTTGGACAGAATTTGCAACTTGTAGCATGGTGTAAAATGCCTTGGCCAAAAGTGATATTTTGCCATTTTCAATCCTTCGATTCTCCCTAACCATAAATGATCTTGGAGCGTTCTTGGATATTTTGGAAAGCTTTTAACATGATCTACAATCCATATTTGAAATTCATTTTGATATTACACTTGGAAATATGTGAAAAATTTCCATGAAGCTAGGTTAAAATCCTGCCTAATTTAGAGCAAAATTTCACAAAGTTAAAAGTTTCATGGACCCTTGTTCACAAAATCATAACTTGAGATCCAAGAATCTTTTGGGAAAACTTTGTGAATCAAAGTTGTAGATTTTGTGGAGGTATACAACTTTCATGTTGGAAGTTTTCTTTGAATCCAATTGCATCATGGTGAAAAAGCTGGGAAAGGTTGGGGAAAAACAAGAAATTTTCATAACTTAGAAAATTTCTAAGTTATGAAAATTTTCCATTTTAAACCCTAATTTTCAAAATTAGGTTTCTTGGTGAACAAGTTTCATGTTTTGACACATCTTGATTAAAAATGACCCTTGGCACTTGATTTTGACCAAAAAGTCAAAGTTTGACTTTTCAGTGTACAGTTGACTTTTGATCAGTTGACTGGAAAATTCATCTGTCAATCCAATGCTTTTGAGATCTTTTAAACCTTGTGATTAGGTAAAGATAATGCCATTGAGTCCTTAAATCCATGTTTGAACCCAATTTGCCATTGGCTAGGTTAAAAATCAGAAATTGCCCTTCTGTAGTCAAAACCCTAAAAATGACCATTTTGCCCTTTTGATGATCTGATCAAATTTCTTGAGGAGTTGTGGTCCAAACATGATAAAATGGTTCATATGAGTCTATAATTTTGATGTGGATCAAAAATTATGAGGTTTGACTGTAAATTGGCCACAGTTGACTTTTTCCCCAATACAATTGATTTTTAAGTCAACTGTCCAATTGACTGGGCAAAAATTTGATTCAAGGCTTGAAACTTGGTATGAGCAATATTTTAAGTCCAACATGAAGTATGAAAGTCACATTGAGCATTGAAAGTCCAAAAATCCCTGTGCAAACTCAAACCCTAATTTCAGGTCATCAATGCATGGAGATGTCTTGAGCAGAGCAAACCGTAATCCTGTATGGAGTCCAAAGAGTCTTGTGGGGAAAATCTTGATAAAATGAGAGGGAAAATTTTGGGGTACAACAACCCCCATGTAATGGCCTTCAGATCTGGCTTTCTGGTGATCTAATGATTGAGCCTTGAGGGCACATGGTAGGCCTCATGATGCGTGGGATATAGGATCTGTGAAGAATAATTAAGAAAAATTACAAATGTTGGAGGCAGGGGTCGAACCCCTGACCTTATGCCTGCAAAGCCTTAGCCTCTCTGGCTACCACTGGGCCACTTGATTCAACTTGTTAGCATATGAAATAAAAACAATAAAATAAATAAAACAATGCCAACTATCAAACACGCGGCAGAATTCAAACGGGCGAATGGGGTAGTGTCACGCCACCTTCTTCTTCCCCTCTCCGTTGGTAAAAGTCAAGAACTTTTACCTACAGACGAAAATCCGTAGCTACAAACCCCTGCAATTTTCAAAATTTCACACAGGCACAATAAATTAAAACTAATGATGCAGATCAACTCGCCTTGACCTTGTGAACACCATAGCATCCTTCTTTTGGGCCAATTTTACCTGCACTCAAAACCCCTAAAACGAACAGGAAAACCCAAGCCATGGTGGATTTTAGTATAGCTAACAAAAATGCAATTACTCATTACCAATAGCTTGTAAATGCTTCAATGAACAAGAATATGCAAGTAATTCATGCTACAAGTGCCAAAATAATGATATTTGATTTCAAGAAAATGTCAAGGTCGTGAATCACTTACAGCGAGTTTTAGTGCACGAAAATGCTTGCTTTTGATTTCTATGGACTCCTTGGATGCCCAGGAAACGGAAGGAATGCTTGGCAAGGCTTGAAAGTTCCTGGAACTGTGAAAACAGATTGCACTTTTTCTTGATTTTTTTGCAAGTTGTTCTTCAACCTACACGCCTCAAAACCTTGTTCTTTTGGTCTGCATTTGTTCAATATATATCAATGATTGAATTAGGTTTGCAAATGTGCATCCAATCTTTTTCAATTATGGTCTTTGATCATGATTTTATTCCCATGAAGATCTTTCCAAAATAAGCCAAAAACCAATCTTTTTATGTACAAACATGCCTTGCACGATTTGATTTTATTGCTAGCCTTATAAGGGACCTGAAATATGCACAAAATCTCAAGATTTAAATGATTTTGATATTTCCATGATTTTATTTTTATTTAATTTGATTTAGTTGAAATAAAAATAAAAATAAATGGAAAAAATAAAATAAAGGCAAGTGGGAAGGATCATGGGTCGTGGACCATGTTACAAACTCAAGACAAACACAAAAAGTTGGGCCCATTTGGCAAAAATTGCAATTTGAGGCACTTTTAACTTTTGGCAATTTTGCAAAAAGGGTCAACTTCACCAATGCATAACTTCTTTAATTTTGACTCTATGAAGGTGTTCTTGGACTTTTTAGAAATATTGAGATGTCCTCTAAGAAACCTGTTTTGTCTCATCTCAATTGAGTCTTCCATGTTCATGTATGAAGCTTTGACAAAAAAGGTGTTTTTGTTGACTTTTCAAAGTGACCTATAATGTCCAAATTATAACTTCTTGTGAGTGCATATTTTGAACTTGGTAGATGAAGATGAATTGTAGGGAATTGCATCCTCTTCAAAATGAGCTTTATATGGGCCATTCTTGATAAAGTATGAGAAAGTTATTCTTGGTCAAAGTTGAGTTGACTTTTCCTACAAAACCCTAATTTAGCAACTTTTCGGTTTTGATGAATTGTGAGCAATCCTTGATGAATCATGATCAACCCTTGATCAAATGATGAATAATAATTCAAAATGATAATTTTGACCAAAAATCTTGAAGTTTGACTGTATGTAGTCCACATTTGACTTTTGCCCTAGCACAGTCGATTTTCAGGCCTTTGAGCAATTGACTGAGCAAACTTCCTCTGCAAGTCTTAAAACTTGACATGGATGATTTTGAGAACATATTAGAAAAATGGTGAGAATTTGAGACTCCTTGGACTCAAGTATCTTGATGCAATATGAAACCCTAATTTGAGGTAGACTGCCTTAGGAGAGAGTTTGTTTGGTCAACCCTTGGACTTCCTTGAGCAATTTGAGGACCTCGCTTGAAATGTATTGAGAAATATGGGAGGGAAAATTTTTGGGTACAACACCCTCCATTATGGATCCCATGGGTAACGATTCTGCTATGGCCTTTTGTGACTCTGAGGATCTAATCTACCAAGTCGAAGACGAAGGTAAGGAAGATTGTGAAGTACTAAGGGAACTTGCCAGACTACTACAACAAGAGGAAAGAACCATTTAGCCTCATGAGGAACCTGTGGATACGATCAACTTGGGTAACGAGGAGGATAAAAAAGAGGTCAAGGTGGGTGTCAATCTGGATCCCAGTGTCAAGGAGCGTCTTATTCAGCTGTTGCATGATTATGTTGAGATCTTTTCTTGGTCATATGAAGATATGTCGGGACTTAATACAGATATCGTGGTACATCGTCTGCCAACAAGAGAAGATTGCTCGCCAGTAAAACAAAAAGTCTGCCGCATGAGACCTAATATGTCAGAAAAGATCAAAGAAGAGGTCATGAAGCAATTTAATGCTGGATTCTTGGCTGTCACTTCCTATCCTCAATGGGTTGCCAACATTGTTCCCGTACCTAAAAAAGACGGCAAAGTACGAATGTGCATGGACTATAGAGATTTGAATAGGGCAAGCCCTAAAGATGATTTTCCACTCCCTCACATTGATATCTGGGTTGATAATACGGCACAACACAAAGTGTTTTCCTTCATGGACGGATTCTCAGGTTACAACCAAATCAAAATGGCACCTGAGGACATGGAGAAAACAACATTTTTCACGCAATGGGGCACATTCTGCTACAAGGTGATGCCATTCGGACTGAAGAATGTTGGGGAAACCTATGAACACGCCGTGGTAGCTTTATTTCACGATATGATACATCATGAAATAGAGGTCTACGTAGACGATATGATAGCCAGATCACAAACAGAAGAAGAGCATTTGGATCACTTAGAAAAGCTGTTTGAAAGACTGAAGAAGTACAAGATGAGCTGGAATCCAAACAAGTGCACATTTGGAGTAACGTCCGGTAAACTCTTAGGTTTTATCGTCAGTAACAAGGGTATTGAAGTCGATCCTACCAAAGTTAAATCAATACAAGAGATGCCTTCTCCTCGTACAGAGAAGGAAGTCATAGGATTCTTGGGACGCTTGAACTATATTGTCAGATTCATTTCTCATCTAACAGCTACTTGTGAGCCAATCTTCAAACTATTGAAGAAAGATCAAGTAGTCAAATGGAATGATGAGTGCCAGGTTGCTTTTTACAAAATCAAAGAATACTTACAAGATCCTCCTGTGTTGATGCCACCAGTCGAGGGAAGACCATTGATCATGTATCTGACTGTTTTAGAAAACTCAATGGGGTGTGTATTGGGGAAGCATGACGAGTTTGGCCGAAAACAGCACGCTATTTATTACCTGAGCAAAAAGTTTACCGACTGTGAAACCAGATATTCACTGCTCAAGAAAACTTGTTGCGCTCTGGCATGGGTTGCTCGCCAGCTAAGACAATATATGCTGACTCATACTACCTTGTTGATATCTAAGATGGATCCGATAAAATACATCTTCGAGAAGCCTACTCTCTCTGGGAGAATAGTTAGATGGCAAATGATCCTAACAGAATACGACATACAGTATACTACAAGGAAAGCTATAAATGGCAGTGTGCTAGATGACCATCTAGCTCACCAAGCTGTAGAAGATTATCAGTCCATGAAGTTTGAATTCCCAGATGAAGACATCATGACATTAGACAACTGTGAAGAAATCAGACCATATGATGGACCTGAACAAGGATCCCGATGGACCCTGTCCTTTGATGGAGCATCCAATGCACTTGGTAATAGTATCGGCGTTGTACTCATATATCCAGAAGGGTGTCATACTCTTTTTACTGCCAGACTTTGCTTCAATTGTACAAACAACATGGCGGAATACGAAGTGTGCATCTTTGGTCTCAGAGCTGCCATAGACTTGGGAATCAAATCTTTATATGTGTTTGGAGATTCAGCTTTAGTCATCAGTCAGATCAAAGGGGAATGGGACACTAAGCACCCAAACCTTATCCCTTACAAAGAACATGTTTTGACATTGCTACCACATTTTGAGAAGATTACCTTCGAGCATTTCCCGCGAGAAGAAAATCGGCTAGCAGACGCTCTAGCCACAATGTCATCTATGTTTAAACTTGATTGGGATAACGAGGCTCCCTAGATCACCATTGAACGAATGGATGAACCAGCACATTGTCATGAGATTAATACTGAAGAAGTAGTGGACCAGCCTTGGTTTCACGAAGTCAAAAGGTATCTCGAGGCTCAAGAATATCCATAAGGAGCTTCAGTTAATGACAAAAAGTTATTAAGGAGATTCTCTGCTAAGTTCTTCCTTAGTAATGGCATCCTGTACAAACGCAATCATGACTCCATTTTTCTTCGGTGTATGGATAAGGTTGAAGCTGAAAAGATCATGGCTGAATTACATGAAGGTACTTTTGGCACCTACTCCAGTGGGCATACGATGGAGAAGAAAATCCTACGGGCAGGCTATTATTGGTCTACCATGGAAGAAGATTGCTATCAACACTCTCGGACCTGTCGTAAGTGTCAAATTTATGCTGACAAGGTGCATGTACCTCTGGTTCCTCTGAATGTCTTGACGGCTCCTTGGCCCTTTGCTATGTGGGGAATTGATATGATTGGAGAGATCAAGCCGACAGCCTCCAATGGACACCGCTTCATCCTAGTGGCTATTGACTATTTTACAAAGTGGGTTGAAGCAGCCTCCTTCGCCTCCGTTACCAAGAATGTTGTGGCCTGCTTCATCAAGCAAAACCTTATTTGTCGGTATGGTATCCCAGAAAGGATCATCACTGACAACGGTACAAACCTCACCAACACTATGATCACCACCTTGTGCGAGCAATTCAAGATCCAGCATCACAATTCTTTTCCCTATCGGCCAAAGATGAATGGTGCTATCGAGGCTTCAAATAAAAAAAATTAAGAAGATCATACAGAAAATGACAGTCACATACAAAGACTGGAATGAGATGTTACCATTCGCTCTCCATGGAAACCGTACCATGGATCGCACATCAACCGGGGCAACACCCTATTCTTTGGTTTACGGCATGGAGGTTGTCTTGCCTATTTAGGTTCAGATCCCCTCTCTGAGAATTATGAAGGATGCAGGAATGAATGAAAACGATTGGATCTAGACTTGACTTGATCAACTGAACTTAATTGATGAAAAGAGACTTACTGTTGTTTGCCATGGTCAGATGTATCAAAAATGGATGATCAAGGCTTTCAACAAGAAAGTCAGACGCCGGGTATAACAAGTTAGGGATCTAGTGATCAAACGTATCATCTTGCCACAAAGTGATCCCAGGGGCAAATGGACTCCTACCAATGAAGGACCATTTGTAATCAAAAACATATTCTCCGGTGGGGCAATGATCTTGACCACCATGGATGGTGACAACCTGCCACACCCTGCGAACACGGACATAGTCAAAAGATACTATACATAAGAGACCCGCTAGGTTGACACACCTAGGAAAAACAAGGGGCATCCCGGCGAACCAAAAGGTTCGGACAAAAATTAGGGATAAAATTAAAAAAATCTGTACACCCGGCAAGTTGAAAACCCGAAAGGGCGACTTGGGCAAAAAAAGCGTTTCCCGGTGGACTGAAAACCCAAAAGGGTGGTCCAGGCAAAAGTTAGGGAATTAAAGCGTATGATTATGTCTCGTTGGATCACTTAACGGACAACCTTTGACTTCCACTGACAAACTCAGAGTTTCTGATCAGTTCAATCATCTTCGGACAAGGAAAATAGACAAGATACTCGGAGATATGAAGGCTATAGCAGAATGGGAACCCCATGGGATTATTACACATAGCTATCTTTCTTTGTATAAATTTTTCTTGTTTTACGACAGCATTCTCTTACTAGAATGTTGTTCCCTTTGTACAAAAATACTTATTCAAAGTCAATACAAAGATATCCCTTTAAAAGTGCAAAAACTATTTGTCTTTTTCTTTACGCTTGTGTTTTGTTTGCAAAAAACGTCCAATGATTCATTGATGAACATATGCATTTGAACATGATTACTGTTTACAAATAAACATAATGAGGAAGACAGTTTACTAATGGGTTGAAAGAAAAGGAAAATGTCTCTAGGTTATTCCATAAGTGATCCCCTACAGTACGTCATTTAAATCCCCAGAGGAACAAAACTTCAAGTTTTTAATCCTCAGTAGAAATCGTCAAATTTCTCAGGATTCCCCAAGAAGATCTTACCAGCAGTACATGGCATTACCCTCACAACAGAATTTACTTCTCTCAACAAAATTTCACCAGTACTTCAACTTCAAGACTTGAAAATCCACATATCCTCAACAACATTCAGGGATTTGTTTTCCTCAAATCAAACAGCAATACAGCAAATCGGTTCACATTCACATACATCGCATCCATATATCATAAACATTGATAAAGCATATACATTGCATCATACATCTCATGCAACATAACTTTGTATTTCAGATAACATTTTACCCTTTTTAGGATAAGATTAGCAGTTACCATTGACAATATGCAATCATGATACAGTACGGATACGCTCCAGACACGGATGCCATTCTGATACTCATTCAGATTCAACTTTTAGATACAGTACGGATACGCTCCAGACACAGATTCCATTCTGATACTCATTCAGATTCAACTTTCAGATAAAGTATGGATACGCTCCAGACACGGATGCCATTCTGATACTCATTCAGATTCAACTTTCAGATACAGTACAGATATGCTCCAGACATAGGGTGCCATTCTGATACTCGTTTAGATTCAACTTTCAGATATAGTACGGATACGCTCCATACACGGATGCCATTCTGATACTAATTCAGATTCAAATCTCAGATACAGTACGCATACGCTCCAGAAACGGATGCCATTCTGATACTCATTCAGATTCAACTCTCAGATATAGTTCAGATACGTGCCAGACACGGATGCCATTCTGATACTTAGTCAAAATCAACTTTCAAATACAGTTCAGATACGCTCCAGACACGGACTCCGTTCTGATACTCATTCTTTCAGCTTACAACTTACAATTCAACAAACACTCTTGGATGGCATCTACAAGATCATCTCGAACAAGATTCTATCACCTCTCCAAATGGAATCTATAAGCCCATTCCTTCTATCATCATATCATCGAGTGCAAATTTATGGGCACTCTAGTGTCCAATCATCTTCCACCTTCGAGTCACGAACGACAAAACTCGCCAATCTAACTCTTCAGGTTTAAGAAGATTGAACAGGGGCAGCTGTTGTACCCCAAAATTTTCCCTCTCATTTATCAAGATTATTCTCCCAAGATCTCTTTGACTCAAGACTGGATTAGGGTTTGATCAGCTCAACACACCTCATCATGCATTGATGACCCAAAATTAGGGTTTGAGATTGTACAAGGATTTTTGGACTATCAATGCTTCATATGACTTCCAAACATCATTATGGACCCCTAAGATTACTCATGACAAGTTTCAAGCCTTGAATCACATTTTTTATCAGTCAATTGGACAGTTGACCTAAAAATCAGTTGTATTGGGGAAAAAGTCAACCATGGCCAATTTACAGTCAAAATTCAATATTTTTGATCCACATCAACATTTTAGACTCATATGTATCATTTGATCAAGTTTTGACAACAATTCTTCAAGAAATTTGATCAAATCATCAAAAGGGCAAAATGGTTAAAATTAGGGTTTTGACTAAGAAAGGGCAATTTCTGATTTTTGACCAAGCAAATGACCAATTGATTTGAAGCATGATTTCAAGGGTTCAATTTTATCATATTTACCTAATAACATGGTTCAAAACATTTCAATTTCATTGGATTGACAGCTGAAATTTGCAGTCAACTGATCAAAAGTCAACTGTATACTGAAAAGTCAAACTTTGACTTTTTGGTCAAAATCAAATTCCAAGGATCACAATTCATCAAAACATGTCAAAATGTGAAACTTGTTCATCAAGAAATCAAAGATTGAAGATTTTGTTTGAAAATTGAAATTTTCTTAACTTAGAAATTTTTCTAAGTATAGAAAATTTCTTATTTTTTCTCAACTTTAAGCTAAATTTCCATCATGATTCAAGATGATTCAAAGAAATTTCCCAACGTGAAAGTTGTAGATCTCCATGAAATCTACAACTTTTCTTCACACATTTTTTCCTAAATATGCTTGGATCTCAAGATATAATTTTGTGAATACATGTTCATGAACTAAAATAACTTAGTGAAATTTTGCCCTAATTTAGGCAGGTTTTTGACCTAACTTCATGGAAATTTTTCAGCTAGTTCCAAGAGGAATCTTGAAATGAATTTCAAAGATGAGTTATAGAGAACATTGCAAGCTTTCTAAAATGTCCAAGAACTCCTTGAGATCATTTTTGTTTAAGGGGAATCGAAGAGATGAAGTTGGCAATTTCTCACTTTGATTTCAAGCCATTCCATGAAGAACAAAATTCAAACCTGAACCTATGCTGCCTAATCCTTTCTTTCAGGTCTCAAAATTGTTTCTCACTTCATAATTTAATGCTTACACATATGATAAAGCCTTAATCTAAGCACAAGAGTCTTTGTCCAAGCTTTAATTCTATAAAATGCACAAAGTTGCCATTGCCATTTTAGAAAAGCATAACTTTTGCAACTTTACACTTCTTGAGCATTGGACATGTTTTCTCTGCACACGCAAGTCTTATAAACCAAAAACAAGTTTTCTAGGACTAGTACCAACTCCAAGCAGGCTTGTACAGGCATTAAGAGACTTGTCTCCTCACCTTGCTTCAAAAGCAAATAAAAGTGCAAAAAGCCTATAACTCAGAAATCTGTTGTGGAGCTTACTTGAAACCTTCTCTATACTTATATACAAACACATTACAACAAAGGACACGATTATTCAAGGCCAAAAACTCTCAAAAACTCCCTATCACCAAAAGCCTGTCATAAACTTGCAGTTTGAGACCAAGCATAGCAATCCAGAAATTTACTCGTGTGTTTCAAGTCCTAATCACTCAAACACTTAACCAATCTCATATCTAAGTGTTCCAGACCATCATCCCTTCACTGTAACTCCTCCTTCTCCATCTGCCATTTTTGTTTTTCAAGCTTGCAGGTTGACTTAGATAGAGAGATTCAGGCACTTTCAGGACAAGATAAAGATTGGAACATACTCAGGGAGGTTCAGGTAAGCTAAAGGAATCTTTAGGCTTTCATAAAACTCACTCAAACTCCATTCACGGTCTCAGCTAAAGGAGGTAAGAACTCTAACTTTTATCTCTTCATATAGACATCCATTGGTCTCGATTTGTGAAGAAAAAATGTAGATATTATTGTGCTAAAGCCAACCATGTGCATAGATTTCATTTATGTTCATTATGTATAGAGAATTTTAGAGTTCAAATTTCTGTAAAAATTAGGGTTGAAATTAGGGCCATTAAAATTCTCTTTGATCTTTGATTATTAGTTTACATGAGTTACATGGTTGAAATCATGGGAAAGAGTACTACCATTTTCATGTTTGAAGTTTCAATTTTCATGGAGAAATGAGAAAGATACAGAGGTTCTGACCAGCTTGAGGAAGAAGATGAAGTACAGGGAAAGGAGGCATTATGTGTTATATGTTTTTTATTTCATATAAACTAACGGATGTACAGCCACCCCGGTGACAAGGTAGCGCGCTGGAAATGCATAGGTTGTGGGTTCGAACCTTGGCGCTACCTTTTGCATTTTTCACATTTTTTCAGCTTCATTTTTGACATTTTTTGCAGCGTGGGCTCAGCTTATGGGCCTCTCATTTTTTTTCTAACACTTACCTCTCTTTCTCCTTACAGCACCCCTGGCCCAATCCTTTTATTATTTATTTTTATTTCCATTTTTTATCAAATATATTTTCTTAAATATTATAAAATCATGAAAAAATATAAATATGTCAAATATTGCATTTTTGTTTATTTTATTTTATTTTTACATAAAAAATATTTTTATTAAATTGTATACTAACAATTTTTCTTAAATAAACTTGTAAAATAAATTAAACTTAGATATATTTTTATCCATTTTTCTTCAATACTTGTAAATATTTATGTTGACTTATAAAAAGACCAAATATTTTCATAAATATTATTTATTATTTTAAGACAAAAATACAAAAAAAATGATATTTAAAGAACTTTATTCCCTTTTAATAAACTAAAATTAGGGTTAATCAATGTATAAAAATAATTTCTTTTTTAATTTTTTAGGTTTAATTCAAAACTCTTCTTTATATGAAAAAAACAAAACAAAAATATTTTCTTGCATATACATACCATTGCACATTTAATTTATATTATATTTTTTTATTTAAGTATTCGTACAAATTCGATTTGGTTGTAATAGCTTAATTAGATTTACATTATTGCAAATCCCTATTCATAATTTGTATTCCCCCCTCACATAAAATATTGTAATAGCGTAGTAACCTTTAAATTATGCAATTTACCGCTTTTATATACCATGCTAGTAATTAGGGTTTATATGGCAAGATAAAAACAAATCAAATAGAAAACCATAAATCCAAGACAAAATCAAAGCATGAAAATAACACACTTGAACACAAGCACCCTTAGGGTTACTCCACTTGGTTGACTTATACAAAAATGGCCATCTTATGCATATAAAGTATCTTAGCAAAACAAACAAATATAAGATCATAGTCCCTCGATGATGCTATTCAAAGTTACCTTACAAGATGATATTGGTCCCTCAAAAATGTTAAGATACTTTGCAACATTGCTAATCATGGTTATACGATGACCCACGCCCGTCCCGTTTACATCCAAAGATAGGGTTGCTTACCAAATCAATGGTAAGACAACAATATCAAAGGAAAAGAAAATGAACAAGAAAGAAATTTGAGTATGTAGATTAGTTCTAGTTACTTGCTCCCTTTCAAAACAACTACCCTTACTATTTTCCAAAACAAACATATACATTTCAAAACATCTTACAAACTTTATAAACATTTTCAAAAAGACAAACATCTTTGTATACATTATTACGAACGAGAATCATTACATAGATTGCCTAAACAATGGCCTCTTTTACAAAATACTTTCAAAACCATACAAAGCACAATTTCAAAACAAAAAGCAAGTGATCTAGCAAAGTAACTAAGAGTCCATGGAAAACCATGGATGAAAAGGGTGCTAATACCTTCCCTTTTCATAATCTACCCCCCGAACTCAAGAAACAATCTCGAAGGTCTTTCCTGTGCTTTTTCACCTTCCCTTTTGGATAAAAGAAAAGTCGGTGGCGACTCTTGCTAACTGCAACATTTGCAATAAAACGCAAAACCCTCAAGTCAGTTCTCCCACCGTATCACAATAACATAAACAGGTTTCTTGCAACAAGTCTCCTCATCTCTCTACTGTTTATTTCAGAAAGATGGATCTCGAGCAAACGGTGAAGGATCTTCAAGCTCAGAATGCACAGTTTCAACAGTTGTTTTTAACTCTATCCAAAGGACAAGAAGATTTGAAGACCTTGCTGGTTGAGGAGAAGAAAAAGAAGACAAAGAAGACAACCGGAGTTCTAAACATGGGAAGAAGATTCCAAGGGCAAACAAGAAGGGCCTTAGACTTTGCAATGACATCCGGTGAGAAAGACAATCAAGATGGGAAAGGCAAAGAAACAGTTATTCAGTCTGATTCAGAAGAGTAAGAGGAAGAAAAAGACTATTCTGAAGAACAATACCCTCCAGCCGACGACAAGTATAAGCATCTAGAAGAGCGGTTGAGTGTAATGGAAATCCAAAAAGTGACTGGATTGGACTTTGAGGAGTTGGGCTTAGTATCGGGGATTGTCATTCCTCCAAAATTTAAAGCACCTGTGTTTGCCAAATATGACGGAGTTTCATGCCCTAAAATGCATCTCTGGTCCTATGTGAGGGAAATCCAATCCCATACCGCTGACAAGGATTTATGGGTACATTTCTTCCAAGACAGTCTGTCTGGAACTCAACTTGATTGGTTTTTTCAGCTAGAAACAGCCAGTGTTCATAACTGGGAAGATCTTGTTGCAGCCTTTTATAAACAATACCAATACAACGCTGATCTTGCGCCTACTCGTACTCAACTCCATAGTATGGCCATGATTTCAAGTGAGGGCTTTAAGGACTGTGCGCAAAAATGGAGGGACTTGGCCGGAAGAGTTCAACCTCCCCTATCTGAAAGAGAGTTGGTAGACATGTTTTTGGGCACCTTGTTTGGTCCTTTCTTCAATCACTTAATTGGGAGTTCATCGGCAGGTTTTACTGAATTGATATTGACCGGAGAAAGGGTATAAGTTGGGATAAAGAATGGAAAGATTCAAAAAGATGCATCCTCTGCTGCTATAAGGAAGTCATTCATCGGGGGAAAAAAGAAGTGGTTGATGTATATCCTTAGGGAAATCAAGATAGGGCCGAACTCCGTCCAATGGTGGGAGCTATTATGATTCCTAAACCTGCACCTGATCAGCAAAGAAACAACCAACCAAGAATGGAAAGACCAGTCAAACAGTTCACCAGAATTAATAGGACACTCTCTCAAGTATTGCGACATTTGTTAAGATCCAACCTAGTGACTTTGAAAGAAGCTCCAAAGAACCCTAACGCAACCTCTCCTCACTATCATCCTAATTCCCGATGTGCATACCACTCTGAAAGTCCCGGCCATGACACTAACAACTGTTGGGCTCTAAAGAACAAAGTACAAGACCTCCTTGAAGCTAAAGAGATTGAATTCGATGCGCCAGAAAATCCCAATTTCATTTCTGCCCCTATGCCCAAACACGGCCATAATGCCAACGCCATTGAGGAAGATATGTTTGTTACTTCAGTTGATGAGCTTGTCACCCCACTCCTAACTGTCAAAAAGAACTTGTTGATTGCCGGTGTATTCCCAGGTTGTGATGAAAGCTGTCATTTCTGTTTGTCCTCACCAACCAGTTGTCCTTTATTGAAAGTGGGTGTTCAGTATCTAATAGATAACAAGGAAATTTTGTTCGAAAAGACTTTTGTTCCACCTATTTCTTATAATAATGTTTCCATCATGACCATTTCCGAAAATTCTTCCAGGGTTTCCACCAAAAGACCCGTTAGAATTACATCAGTTCCAAAAGTATCTCCTTTGATAATTACAATGTCTGGACCAATCTTGTATTCGTCAGACAAAACCGTACCATGGAATTATGGAGGGGATGTCTACTACCACGGTATCAAGAAAGATTGGCCAGCTGCTGAAGATTCAATTTCTGAGGAAGTTGACTCCGATATCAGTAATATTGTAGGGACTAGCAAGATTACCCGAAGCGGAAGGATATTCTCTCCATAAATTGCTCCCCCAAAAGAAGTTTCTGAACCCGTAATCATTCTTGTTGTTGTTGCTCCTCCGAAGGCTATTCCCAGTCCTACAATCATCTCTACTAATACTCCAATTAACAAAGCTGTTACAACCCCTGTTATCACTCCTACTGACATTCCTGCTTCTGAGTCAATCGAGACTCGAGGTAAAAGTATTCTGATTGAGCCTGTCCGAACGAAGGCACAATCATTAGCTACCCCTGAGACCTCCCGGAAAGAGATGGAGGAAATTCTAAAGATCATAAAAAGAAGCAACTACAATGTAGTTGAGCAATTGGGACAAACTCCATCTAAAATTTCCATGCTGGCTTTACTACTATGTTCCGAGGCGCATGCAAAGGCCTTGGTAAAATTCCTAAAAACTGCCCATGTACCCCAAGAAACATCTGCCGACCAGTTCCAAGACTGTGTAGCCAGCTTGACTGCAGATAATGGTCTAGGTTTTTCGGATGCTGATTTAACGCCAAGAGGAAGGAAGCATAATAAGGCATTGTATGTCTCAGTAGAATGCAGGGGCACAACTTTGGCTCATGTCTTGGTGGACATTGGCTCGTCTCTGAATGTATTACAAAAAAAAGGCTCTTGATAGGCTTTGACTGTGAGGGATTGACATTGAAACCAAGCAACATAGTAGTGAGAGCCTTTGACGGCTCAAAAAGGATGGTGCATGGGGAAGTGGATATCCCCATAAAGGTTAGAACCCAAACATTTGATTCAACTTTTTATGTAATGGATATTCTCCCTTCATATTCCTACTTGCTAGGCCGCCCATGGATTCACAATGTTGGCACTGTTACTTCTACGTTGCACCAAATGCTGAAATATCCAATTCAAGGGAAGATCGTCACCGTTCATGGAGAAGAAGAGTATATGATCAGCCATCTCAATTCCTTCAGATATGTGGAACTAGATGGTGAATTTATTGAAACTCCATTCCAGCACTTTGAAGAAGTCCCACAAGATGTGGCAGTAACCAAGGTTGTATCTCAAGTTCCCAAGATCATAAGGCCTCCACTCAGGATGTCATCTTTGAAGGATGCCAAGGCAGTGATAGAAGAAGGTGGGTGCACTATTTGGGGACAACTCCCAGATATCCCATACAAATCTGACAAGTTTGGCCCGGGTTTCACTTCAGGTGCCCAGAAGGATGTACGTTGTGCTCGTGCTAGAGGACAACCCTTGAAGATCAGCAACCGCAAAGTCAATGCGGTGGAAGATGATGAAGACACCTACAACCTGGAGGATTGGATTTTCCCAACTGTCAGTGGAGGGCTCAGCAACTGGGAGGCTAGAGATTTCATCCTGATCACTTTCATCCCACAGTAATTTGTCTTTACATTTTGTTGGATCTGTAATATTAAAACAATTCAGACTCTTAAAACCATGTGTCTTACCCGAGGCACAATGGTCCATTTGTAAGGGTTATTATCTCATTTCCATATGACATCAATGAATCATGGACGTTTTTGAATACAAACTTTGTGCTCATTGTTTTTCTATTTTACATTTTTCATTTCTTTCATAGATATTTATACTCACGCACACACTCACACTCACAATGCAAGTCTACATCCATTCGGGATCCTATGGGTAATGGTTCTGCTATGACCTTTTGTGACTCTGAAAATATAATCTACCAAGCCGAAGACGAAGGTGAGGAAGATTGTGAAGTACCAAGGGAACTTATCAGATTACTATAACAAGAAGAGAGAACCATTCAGCCCCACGAGGAACCCGTGGATACAATCAACCTAGGTACTGAGGAAGACAAAAGAAAAGTCAAGGTGGGTGCCAACCTGGAACCCAGTGTCAAAGAGTGTCTAATTCAGTTGCTACATGAATATGTTAAGTTCTTCGCCTGGTCGTATGAAGACATGCCAGGACTTGATGTAGATATTGTGGTACATCGTCTACCTACAAAAGAGAACTTCCCACCAGTAAAACAAAGGTTCTTCTAATGCGACCAGATATGTCAGAGAAGATTAAAACTGAAGTCATGAAGCAGTTCAATGCTAGATTCTTGGTCGTCACCTCTTACCCGCAATGGGTTGCCAATGTTGTTCCCGTACCCAAAAAGGACGGCAAGGTACTAATGTGTGTGGACTACAGAGATTTAAATAGGGCAGGCCCTAAGGATGATTTTCCACTCCCCCACATTGATATTCTAGTTGACAATACGGTGCAGCACAAAGTGTTTTCCTACATGGACGGTTTCTCAAGCTACAACCAAATCAAAATGGCACCTGAGGACATGGAGAAGACAACCTTGGTCAGATAATGAGGGACATTTTGCTACAAGGTTATGCCATTCGAACTGAAGAATGTTGGGGCAACCTATCAGCGTGCCATGGTAGCTCTATTTCACGACATGATACATCATGAAATAGAAGACTATATGGACGACATGATAGCTAGATCTCAAACATAAGAAGAGCATATTGATCATTTACAGAAACTATTTGAGAGACTAAAGAAGTATAAGCTAAGGTTGAACCCAAATAAATGCACGTTTGGAGTAAGTTCTGGTAAGCTCCTAGGCTTTGTCTTCAGTAATAAGGGTATTGAAGTAGATCCTGCCAAGTTGAAAGCGATACAAGAGATGCCTGCTCCTCGTACTGAGAAGGAAGTCAGAGGATTCTTGGGACGTTTGAACTACATTGCCAGATTCATTTCTCACCTGACAGCTACTTGTGAACCAATCTTCAAACTACTGAAGAAAGATCAGGTAGTCAAATGGAATGATGAGTGCCAAATTGCTTTTGACAAAATCAAAGAATACCTGCAAGAGCCTCCTGTTTTGGTGTCACCATTTGAGGGAAGACCATTGATCATGTATCTGATTGTTTTGGAAAATTCAATGGGGTGTGTGCTGGGGCAGCATGACGAGTTTGGCCGAAAAGAGCACGCTATTTATTACATAAGCAAAAAGTTTACCGACTGTGAAACAAGATATTCACTGCTCGAGAAAACTTGTTGCACTCTGGAATGGGCTTCTCGCCGGCTAAGACAGTATATGTTGACTCATACTATCTTGTTGATATATAAAATGGATCTGATGAAATACATCTTTGAGAAACCTGCTCTCTCTGGGAGAATAGCGAGATGACAGATGATCCTGACAGAATATGACATACAGTATACTACCCAAAAAGCAATAAAGGGCATTGTACTAGTTGATCACCTTGCTCACCAAGCTGTGGAAGACTACCAGTCCATGAAGTTCGAATTCCCAGATGAAGACATCATGATGGTAAACAAATGTGAAGAATTCAGGCCACATGACGGACCTGAACAAGGATCCCGATGGACCCTGGTTTTTGATGGGGCATCCAACGCACTTGCCAATGGTATTGGTGTTGTAATCATATCTCCTGAAGGATCTCATACTCCTTTTACGGCAAGACTCTGCTTCAATTGTACAAATAACATGGCGGAATACGAAGTGTGCATCTTTGGTCTCAAAGCTGCCATAGACTTGGAGATCAAATCTTTAGATGTATTCGGAGATTCAGCTTTAGTTATTAGCTAGATCAAAGGGGAATGGGAACCAAACACCCTAACCTTGTCCCTTACAAAGAACATGTTTTGACATTGCTAACACATTTTGAGAAGATTACCTTCGAGCACTTCCCGCGAGAAGAAAATCAGCTAGCAGACGCACTAGCCACAATGTCATTTATGTTTAAACTTAAATGGGATAATGAGGCTCCCCAGATCACCATTGAACGAAGGGATGAACCAGCACACTGTCACGAGATTAATATTGAAGAAGTAGTGGACCAACCTTGGTTTCACAAAGTCAAGAGGTATCTCGAAACTCAGGAATATCCAAAGGGAGCTTCAGTAAAAGATAAGAAGTTATTAAGGAGATTATTTGCTGAATTCTTCCTTAGTAACGGCATTCTTTACAAACGCAATCATGACTCTGTGTTACTTCGGTGTGCAGACAAGGTTGAAGCTGAAAGGATCATGGCTGAATTACATGAAGGCACTTTTGGCACCCATTCTAGTAGGCATACGATGACAAAGAAAATTCTACGGGCAGGCTATTACTGGTCTACCATGGAAGCAGATTGCTATCAACACTCTCGAACTTTCCATAAGTGTCAGATTTATGCTGACAAGGTGCACGTACCTCCAATTCCTCTGAATGTCTTGATGGCTCCTTGGCCCTTTACTATATGGGGGATCGATATGATTGGGGAAATCAAACAAATGGACACTGCTTCATCTTAGTGGCCATTGATTATTTTACAAAATGGGTTGAAGCAACTTCCTTCGCTTCCGTTACCAAGAATATTGTCGCACGGTTCATTAAACAGAATCTCATCTGCCGGTATGATATCCTGAAGAGAGTCGTCACAGACAATGGTACGAATCTAAACAATACTATGATCACCGCCATGTGCGAGCAATTCAAGATCCAACATCACAATTCTTCCCCTTACCGGCCAAAGATGAATGGTGATGTCGAAGCCGCAAATAAGAATATCAAAAAGATCATACAAAAATGACAATCACATACAAAGACTGGCATGAGATGATATTATTCGCTCTCCACGGGTATCGTACCACAGCATGCACATCAACCGGGGAAACACCCTATTCTTTGGTATATGGCATGGAGGCTGTTTTGCCTATTGAGGTCCAGATCTCCTCTCTAAGAATCATGAAGGATGCAGGGCTGAATGAAGAAGATTGGATCCTGACTCGACTTGATCAACTAAACTTGATTGATGAGAAAAGGCTTACTGCTGTCTATCATGGTTAAATATATCATAAACGGATGATCAAGGCTTTCAACAAAAAGGTCAGACGGCAAGTGTATCAAGTTGGGGATTTGGTGATCCAACGTATCATATTGTCGCAAGGTGATCCCAGGGTCAAATAGACTCCTACATACGAAGGACCATTTGTAATCAAAAACATATTCTCTGGTGGAGAAATGATTTTGACCACCATGGATGGCGACGACCTGTTGCACCCTGCGAATGCATACATAGTTAAAAGATATTACGCATAAGAGACCCGCTAGGTTGACACACCTAGGAAAAACAAGGACATCCCGGCGAACCAAAAAGGTTCGGGCAAAAATTAGGGATAAAACAAAAAATATGTAAAGCCGGCAAGTTGAAAACCCGAAAGGGCGACTTGGGCAAAAAAAGGGTTTCCCGGTGGACTGAAAACTCGAAAGGGCGGTCCAGGCAAAAGTTAGGGAATTAAAGCGTATGACTATGTCCCGTTGGATCAGTTTATGGATAACCTTTTGCTTCCACTGACAAACTCAGAGGTTCTAATCAATTCAATCATCTTCGGACAAGGCAACAAATAGACAAGATGCTCAAAGATAAGAAGGTTATAGCAGAATGGGAACCCCATGGGATTTTTGCACATAGTTATCTTTTCTTTGTATCAAAATTTTCATTTTTTTTTAAGACGGCATTCTCTTACTAGAATGTTTGTCTCATTGTACAAAAATACTTACTCAAAGTCAATACAAAGATATCTCTTTGAAAGTACAAAACTATTTGTTTTTCTTTACTCTTGCTTTGTTTACAAAAACGTCCAATGATTTATTTTTGAACATATGCATTTGGACATAATTACTGTTTACAAATAAACAAAATAGAAAGACAGTCACTGATGTATTTAAGAGGTAGGGAAATCTCTCTAAGCTATCTCCATGAAATCCCCCGTAGTGTGCAGTTAAATCCCCAGCGGAATAGAACTTCCAATTATCAATCCCCAATAGAAGTCGTCCAATTTCTCAGATTTCTCCAACAGGATTTTACAAGCAGTACACGGCATTTCCCTTACAATAGAGTTTATTTCTCTAAGTGCAAATTCATCAACACTTTAACTTCACAACATGAAGATTTACACCCCACATCCTCAGCAGCAGTCAGGGATTTATTTTCCCCAATCCAACGGTAGCGCAGCAGATTAGCTCACATACGCATACATCGCATCCATATATCATAAACATTGATAACACAAATACATCATACCATTCATTTCATACAACATGACTTTGCATTTTAGCTAAAATTTTACCCTTTTTCAGGATAAGATTAATAGCTACCATTAACAATGTTCAAAGTTTTCAGATACAGTTCAGATACACTCCAGACACGGATGCCATTATGATACTCACTCAGATTCAACTCCCAGATACAGTTCAGATACGCTCCAGACACGGATTCCATTCTGATACTCATTCAGATTCAACTCCCAGATATAGTTCAGATACGCTCCAGACACGGATGTTATTCTAATGCTCATTCAAATTCAGCTTTCAGATACGCTCCATACACGGATGCCATTCTGATACTCATTCATATTCTTTCTCAGATACAGTACAGATACGCTCCAGACATGGATGTCATTCTGATGCTCATTGAAAATCTCAACTTTCATATACAGTTTAGATACGCTCCAGACACGGACGCCATTCTGATACTCATTCAAATTCTCTTTCAGATTCAGAAATCACTTTTGGATGGAATCTACAAGCCCATCTCCAAAAACTTTCTATCACTTCTCCAAATGGCATCTTTAAGCCCATTCCCTCTACCATCATATCACCAAGATCAAATTTCTGGGCACTCTAGTGTCCAATCATCTTCCACCTTCGAGTCACGAATGGAAAAACTCGCCAATCTAACTCTTCAGGCTTAAGAAGATTGAACAGGGGAAGCTATTGTACCCCAAAATTTTCTCTCTCATTTATCAAGAATTTGCTCACAAGATCTCCTTAGACTCAAGACTGCACTAGGATTTGATCAGCTCAAGACACCTCCTTAAACACTGATGACCAAAATTAGGGTTTGAGATTGCACAAGGATTTTTGAACTTCCAATGCCCCATATGACTTTTATGGATCATTATGGACCCCTAAGATTACACATGTCAAGTTTCAAGCTTTGGATCACACTTTTGCTCAGTCAATTGAGCAGTTGACCTAATAATCAGCTGTATTGGGGAAAAAGTCAACTATGGCCAATTTACAGTCAAACTTCAGAATTTTTTATCCACATCAACATTTTAAACTTATATGTATCATTTGATCAAGTTTTGACCATAATTCCTCAAGAAATTTGATCAAATCTTCAAAAGGTCAAAATGGTCAAAATTAGAGTTTTGACTGGGAAAGGGCAATTTCTGATTTTTTACCTAGCAAATGGTCATTTGGTTTAAGGCATGATCTCAAGAGTCCAATCGAATCATTTTTACCTAATGACATGGTTCAAAACATTTCAAGTCCATTGGATTGACAGATGAATTTTTTTCAATCAACTGATCAAAAATCAAATGTACACTGAAAAGTCAAACTTTGACTTTTTGGTCAAATTCAAGTGCCAAAGATCATAATTCATCAAAACATGTCAAAATATGAAACTTATTCATCAATAAATCAAAAAGTTAATATTTCATTTTGAAAAGTCAAAATTTCTAAACTTAGAAATTTTTCTAAGTGTTGGAAATTTCATATTTTTTCACAACTTTGAACAAATGTTTCACCATGATACAAGATGATTCAAGAGAAACTTACAACATGAAAGTTGTAGATCTCCATGAAATATACAACCTTTATTTACACAACTTCTTCCAAAAGTGATTGTATCTCAAGTTATAATTTTATGAACATAGGATCATGAAACAAAACACTTAGTGAAATTTTGCCCTAATTTGGTCAGGATTTTGACCCAACTTCATGGCACTTTTTCATATAGTTCCAAGGGAAATCTTAAAAAGAAATTCAAATATGTGTTGTAGAGCACATTTAAATATTTCCAAAATGTCCAAGAACTCCTTGATATCATTCTTGAGTAGGGAGAATCGAAGAGATGAAGTTAGGGTTTTATCACTTTAATTACAAGTCATTTTAGTGATGAACAAAATTCAAATTCAAACCATGTTGCATAAACACTACTTTGCAGGCCTCAAACTTGTTAGGCACTCCATAATTAATGTTTTACACAGCTGTTAGAGGCCTCACTTCAAGCATTCAATGCATGGACATGCTTTATATCCATTTTTGGAAGAAAGGTCACATTGTCGTTTTGATAAAGTGACTTTTTGTACAAAACTTGTTCTTGAGCCTTGCACTTGTTCTCTTCTGATCAAACCAGCCCTATAACTCATGAGAAATGTTTCAAACACTTACAATCACCCATCCCATGCTTGTACCTCTTCTTGAAACTTGTTTCCCTCTTTTCTTCAAAATCAAGTAACCTAGCTAAAAGCTAGAAACTTGTACTTCTGATTGTCCAAAGCTCTCAAACACTTTTGTTTATACATACATAAACCATTTGACACAAACACACGAATTCTCAAGCCTTGAAAGAACCTAGAAATCATAATCACACTTCATACTTCCATTTTTACACAAACTGACCAAAAACATGAAACTCAAAATCTACTCGTGCGTTTCTTGGCCTTTTGGTTTCTAAAGTTTCTAAACATCACATAGAATCAATCCCACACCCTGTTATAGAACTGTAACACCATTAACACCATCCTCCATTTCCAAAAACAGAGCTCTGAAGATTGACTTCTCCAAACCATTTCAGCCTTCCATTGCTCAAGTTAATCATTGCATTAGCTTCATGGGACCTCAAGGAAGCTAACCTGATCATCACCATCACTTGAAACAAGCTCAAACTCAAAACATGATTTCCAGTTTTGAGGTAAGTTTTATCAACTTTGAACTCTTCATACAGGCATCATCAATAGTTTATTTATGAACAAAACATGTAGATATCATTTCCCTAAATCTAACCATGTCCATAGTTTCCATTAATTTTGCTTGAGCTTAGAGAATTTTGAAACTGAAATTTCTGAGATTTTTAGGGTTCAGATTAGGGCCATTAAAATTCATGCTTATCTTTGATATATAGTTTTAATGCTTTACATTTCTGAAATCGTGAGAAAATTTGCTACAAGTTTCATGTTTACAGTTTTCATTTTTGATGAGAAATGAGCAAGTTACAGTTCGTCTGGCTGGAGGTTGAAGATGAAGTCATCAGGACGCGTTTTGCCTTGTATATTTATTGTTTTTCTTATGTTAACAGATGTACAGCCACCCCAGTGGTAGAAGCGCGCGCTTGTAACCTTTGGAACCTGGGTTCGAGCCCTAGTGGTACCCTTTTGCATTTTTTTACATGTTTTTTACATTTCTAACTTTTTTTGCAAGCGCCTGGGCCTTATTGGGCTTATACTATTTTTTTATATTTTTTGCTTACTAACCCCCCTTGCAGGGTGTTAGCACCTGTGATCGGTGGGAACGAGAACTGACTGTTTTTTGGAATGCTGGTTCGCGTTTGCGTTTGTTTTTGCAAAGTGTCGCGGTAAGCAAGAGTCGCCACTGTCTTTTATTTTATCCAACAAGGGAAGGAAAGCACAGAAAAAATTCCTTTTCGAGATTGTTTCTCGGGTTCGGGAGGTAGATTATAGAAAGGGAAGGTGTTAGCACCCTTTCTATCCATGGTTATCCACGGGCTCTTAGGTACTTGCTCAGTATGTTTTCAAAAGGTTTGCTTTTCTTTGTGATTGTGGGTTTTGAAAAAAAAGTTTTATTTTTGAAGAAAGTGTAAGTGCGAAAAGTTTTTGTTTTGTTTTTAAAAGGAGCAAGTACTTAAGAACCTCTACCTACTCAAAAAGGAATTTAATTGTGCAAATATCCTTTAGACAGTGTTATCCCACTATTGAGGAGTAGGTAGCACCATCGTTGGAGTTTTCAGGTCAATTCGATATTAGGGACGTGTGGTCACTAAAGCAACGTTAGGACGCTTTAGTGGTAATCCTAATGTCTTAGATCATTTTTATCGAGGCGACCATTTCGAGGCAACTTATGATCTTGGGACAAAGGACGACCTCTAAAACATCCTATACTTAATGACCACGTTCGAGGCAACCAAGTGAGATGTACCCTAGGAGTGGCATGTGCAAGTGTGTCAATTTTTAGTTATTTTACTCTTGCATGTCATGGTGAGCTATCATTGATTTTAAGTTAAGACAGATCTTTCCATACAATCCTAGTTAGCATACATCTAAGCAGTTAATATGTGTACAGAGATTTAAAGTGCGGGAATTGTAAATCCTACGCTATTACAAGGCTTCGGGGAGGGGGATTATTTACATGTCCAAAATTGGGGAATAAAAAGCAGTAAAGTAAAAGTTTAAGCTATTACAAACCAGTAGGCAGTTACAATAAAATAAACACGCGTAGAACAAGGAAAAGAGGCGTCTAAGAAATTTCTAAATAAATAAGAAAATCTTTTTTATGTTTTATTTTATTTTGGGAAAATAATCTAAATCTATTTAATTTTAGTTTTTTGGAAAAATGTTAAGATAATTAAAAGGTTTAATTAACAAGATTAATTTAATAGAAAAAGAACTAGCCTAATGTTTTTGTGGTTTTTGATTTTAAGGTTAATTAAAAAGATTAAAAAAAAGAAGTCTATGGAAAACAAAAATAAAATGCAAGAGGGATCCTTCGATCCAAGGAAAAAGGAGCTTCGACCCAGGGAGGGAATGGACTGCTTCGATCCAGAGAGGGTCCTGGTCCTTTCGATTGGGCCAGACAGTAAGGCGTGAGTGGCCTTCGATCCAAGGAAGAGGATTGTCTTCTGATCATGGAGGTCATGGCTTTCGATCCAGGAATGAGATGCCTCCTTCGATCCAGTATGCTAATGGGTTCGATCCAGAGAAGGTGTCTCCTTCGATTTGGGTTGTTATACCTGCAAAAGTATGTGAGCAAAATAAAATGAAGGGCCTGGGTATTGAACCCCAGACCCTTCAAACCTACGCTTGCTGGGTCCCTTCAGGCTATGTCTGCAGCAAGTGTTAGCAAATGAAAAATATGACCTGGGTGCCAAACCCAGGCCTTTCGATCCTGTCTAGGATGGCAAATCAGAGGTAACAACAAGTATGAATGTATTATGCAAATATGAGGTTGAATAATTTATCCTTTCTTACCAGCAGATTGGATCTTCGATTTGGACGTTTGCTGGACGTAGGCACCTTCGATCTGGGCACTTCCTGGATACAGGCACTTTCGATCTGGGCTTCTGGGCATGGGCACCTTTGATCTGAAAGACTGCTTTGTCTCTTTGAGGCAATTTTTCTGTGTGTTCTCTTGCAGAGTTTTGTGTGTTTCGTTGTATATTTTCGTGTGTGATTTTCCTCTGATTTTCGTGTAATTTTCGTGTGTTGGTAATGTATGCTGGCCTCTGTATTCATAGGGGTGTGAGGGTGCAGTAATGGCAAGGGACAGCCATTAAAATAGGCCTTTAACGCTCTGGACAAAAAATCAAACACATTAAATTAATTCCTCTTTTGAAACATTCGTGTCCCTTGAATGAACCTGGACGCTTGGATTTCGAATGCTTTCAGGCCATGCTCTTTGATTAGTCCTGATTTGCCTCTTTCGAATGGACTCCCTGCGTACCCTTCGAATGGGCCTGGCCCAAATATCAATTGAAGTATTCCAATCAAAAGGCTCTGCTAACAGGCCAATCAAAAGGTGTTGTTCATGCCAATCAAAGGACATGGTTGACATGCCCGTCGAAATTGCCTTGACATAATTCCAATCGAATGCTTGTCCATAATGCCAATCGAAAGACTCCTTCAGAATGCCAATCGAAGGGTCTTTCAGGATGCCAATCGAAAGATACTTAAAGTACCACTCAAAAATCTTCTTTTTCCTTAGGCAAGAGTTTACGATCAACCAGGCAGGGGGAAGACTTTGGAAAATATGAGAGGGCAAATTTTGGGGTGCAACAGCACCCCTGGCCCAGTTTATTTTTATTTTCTTATTTTTATTTCATTTCTTTTCTTAATTTTTTTTTTTAGTAATGTTAAAAATCATAAAAAAAATATAAAAATATTAGATTTTTATTTTGACATAGTTTATTTATTTTATCTCATAAAAATTATTTTTATTTAATAAATATTTTATTCATTTCACTAAATATCTTGTAGATTTAATTAAAATAATAGGTTTTATTTATTTTCTTTTACACCAATTTAAATATATTATTTTAATACATAAAAGGCCAAAAAATATTTGATGACACCATATATTATTTTCAAGACAAAAATACCAAAAATACTTTTCTTGAAACTTAATTTCTTTTTTAATCAATTAATAGAACTATGGTTTTATTTAAAATCTTTTCTTAAACAAATTCTTTTTATTAATTATTGTTCTTTAAATTAATTATATTAGGACAAAATCCCTTTTTCCTAAAAAAATCAAGCATATATCCATTTACTTCATATTTTGCATTTTTGTACATTTATTCACTTTTGTACATTGTATCCATTTAATTCCTTGTACATTGATACCCATTAAATATGGTTGTAATAGACTAATTAGGTTTTATATTCTTGCAATCCCCATTCAATTTGTACACCCCCTCCCACAAATGTTGTAATAGGGTAGTAACTTTAAATTCCGCAATTTATCGTTTTTATATATAACATGCTACTAATTAGGGTTTGTATGGAAAGACTAAAACCAATACTTAGAAAACCCTAATTCAACATAAAAGCAAGAATGAAAACAATACACTTGCACACAAGCACCCCTAGGGTTATTCCACTTGGTTGCCTTATACAAAATGGTCATATTACGCATGTAAGGTATCTTAGCAAAAACAAGCAAATACAAGATCATAGTCCCTTGATTGCGCTATCTAGGTTGCCTTTCAAATGATCTTAGTCCCTAAAAGAGAATGCTAAGATACCTTATAAAATTTCTAATCATGGTTATACGATGACCCACGCCCATCCCGTTAACATCCAAAGATAGGGTTACTTACCAAATCAATGGTAAGATAACAATGTCAAAGGAAAAGAAAAATGAACAAGAAAGACTTTTTGAGTAGGTAGAATGCTCCTAATTACTTGCTCCATTTCAAAACAAAATATCCTTGCTATTTTCAAAACAAACACATACACTTTCAAACATCTTACAAAATTGAAAACATTTTCAAAAGATCAGATATTGTATACATTCTTACGAACGAGAATCATTACAAAGATTTCCTAAACAATGGCCTCTTTACAAAATAGTTTAAATAACCACACAAAGCATAATTTCAAACATAAAGCAAGTTATCTAGTAAGTAACTAAGATCCCATGGAAAACCATGGATGAAAAGGGTGATAATACCTTCCCTTTTCATAATCTACCCCCCGAACTCAAGAAATAATCTCAAAGGTCTTTCCTGTGCTTTTTCACCTTTCCTTTTGGATAAAAGAAAAGTCGGTGGCGAATCTTGTTAACTGCAACATTTGCGATCAAATGCAAAACCTTCAAGTCAGTTCTCCCAATGTATCACAACATGGCTTTTGGGCAGTTACATAAGTATGAAAATATGGGAAAAGTAAAGTGAGGAATTTAAGCCTAAGCTATTACATCATGTGAGCAGTTACATAATTAGAAGGAAAAAAGCGCGAGAAAATAAGTCTAAGCTATTACAAAAAAATTGTGTGACCTATGCGTTTGTCTAAGAATTAAATATCAATAAGAAAAAAATGTTACAAAAAATAAGATTGAATTTTTTATATTTTTTGTGAAAATAATGTGAATGATAGTAGTGATTAAAACCTAAATTCTAATTGATTATAATATTTAAGAAAAAGTTGATTAATTAAATAATTAATTAAAAAGAATGTCAAAATTAATTATTGATAAAAAAACTAAACCTATTTTGTTAGGGTTTTGAAAAAGGATTAGTTTTGTTAATATTTAATTAAGAAATAAATAAGAAAAGGAAAGAAATTAGGGTTAGTGAAATAAAGGAAAAAAGAATGTTTGGGGTGGGTGTTGAACCCACACCCCCTGCCTCTCCAACACGCATGCTTGCCAATGGAGATGCATTGCGTTTGTGTTTAGAAACAAGAATCGGTCAAAATATTATAAACCTATGTGTCAGTTTGGAAAATTAAGCAAAATAATGCAAAAAGGTTGGGATCAAACCCACGCCCTTCATGGTACGTGCACGCCTGCTTTACCGCTGATCCATGCTTCTTTTCTGTTACTCAAACACAAACAATCCATTATATAGTAAAAAGAAAACGGAAATCATAGAGACGCTGGAGCCCTAGCTCCGGTCGTCTTCTCCGATGATATAAAATTCTCAACCTGTGAAAACCTGCAAAACAAGGATTAAGAGGGACCCTACTTCTCTAATTTAAGGGTTGTGAATTCAATGGAAATAATGGTTTAGCCTGAAAGCGCTTGTATACAAAGTTTCAAAGAAAACAACACTTCATTCCCTGACTATGACAGATCATGTTCTCTATGTTATAGCTTTATTTTTTTTGTTCAAACCTGTCTCACACATCATGTTAAACATATTTGGGTAATCAAAAGTAAACAACAATGCATAGATTTACAAATTCGAATTGAGAAATTTTACCAAACCGGTGGGCTTGAATGAATGATTCCAGGCGTTGACAAGTTTGTTTTTTGGCTTGGTAGTAATCCTGGGAACTTCAGGAATGCGTTTGGATACCTTGTTTCAATTGAAGGAGGCTGCAAATAGGGTTTTGTGTTTGCCCTAGTTTGATAAATTTTGAGATTTTTGAGAGTTCTTGTAGAAAGCATGTGTGTGTCCTTTGATGTATGAATATGTTCTCTATTTATAGGCTATGAATTAGGTCAACAAACATGAGCTAAATCTTTGTACTTCATGAAAATATATTTGATTGGGAATTTTGCATGAAATCTTCCCTTTTTGAGCCAATCATGTGCCAATCAATCCCACGTATTTTTGCTAAATGATTATCTGATTTTTAGCCTTGTGATTTGATTTAGAACAAAGGTCGTGTGCCTCATATCTTTGCTTTAGTATTTTATTTTATTTATTTTGCTTTTAATTGAATAAAATCAAAATAAAAGAAATAAAAAAATCACAAAAATAAATAGACGGACTTAGAGGTTCATGATGAGGTCAGGAACACATTTGGACCTTAAAAGATAAGGCCATTAGACCCAAAAATCAAATTTGTTCAATTTGAGTTTTATGCATTTCCTCAAAAATTCCCAAATTGCACAAATCATATCTCACTCAAGTTAGTCATATGAGAGTGATCCTTGACTTTTTAGAAACCTTGGGATGTCCCCTATAAATTTTTGTTGGTCATTTTTTAGTTTGAAGCTTTTATCTTGATGTAAAGTGTTTTGTCAAAGAGTGTCTTTTTGTTGAGTTTTAAAATGACCTGTAATGTTTTGGCTCATATCTCTCAATGAAGAGTTTTTTACCTTGAGCTTAGAGACAAAGTTGTAGATAATTGAATTTCCATCAAATAGGATTTGGTTGAGAATTTTGCTGAAGTGTGTGAAAGTTATGCTTGGTCAAGTCAGTTGACTTCTCCTAGAGAAAACCCTAATTAAGTAACTTTTGACTTTTGATGAATCTTGAGGTTTGTGATGAATCATGATCAGCCCTTGATCAAACGATGAATTTGAGTTCAAATTATTGATGTTGACCAAAAATCTTGAAGTTTGACTGTAAATTGGTCAAAGTGACTGTTTGCCAATACAGTTGATTTTCAATCATTTGAGCAATTGATTGGGCAAACTTGTGTTGCAAGGCTTGAAACTTGGTATGAGAATACTTTGGATAATATGAGACACCATGAAGTCCATTTTAGGAATTAAAAGTCCAATTTTCCCAAGAAAACCAAAACCCTAGTTGTAGGCCACTGCTTAGGAGGAGGATTCATCTGATTAACACTTGAGTAGTCTTGAGTACTTGAGAACCTTAGGAGCATGAGGAGGTCTTGGATATCATTGTCTTAAGTAATGGGAGGGTAAATTTGGGGTACAACAGATGTTCTTCCAGGTAGGATTAATAGGTATTGTCGTAGGGTTTCCTTGAGCAGAATTCACGTGATTAGATGTGCGTGAAGTCCGCATAAATCCCAGGTTAGAGCTACTGCATCCACAATGGTTGCGGGAGTTGTGGTCAAGTTTTCTATATTTTGGGTAAGGGTTTATACCTTAGCGTTAACTTGGTCTAAACTGCTAAATTCGTACATACCGCCTTTCGTTCGACGTTTCTCCATAATGGTTCTATCGCTTCCCCATTGGTAATAGTTTTGAGCCATACTTTCGATAAGCTGATAAGCGTCATGACAAGGTTATCCATCAGTATGTCGCCAGCTGCAGCATCAATCATTAGCTGTGTTATACAAGAGACCATTGTAAAAGGTGTGGATGATCAGCTAATCTTCTAGAGCATGATATGGACAAAGTCGCAACAGTCCTTATATCTTTCCCATGCTTCGAAAAGAGATTCGCTTTCCTTTGTTTAAACCATGATATTGGCTCTTAGCATAGTCGCCTTACTCGGCAGAAAATATCATCGTAGGAAAAAAATTTCAACTCGTTCCATGTGATAACAGAGTTGGATGGCAGAGACTGGATCCAAGCTCTAGCTCTATCTCGCAATGAGAAAGGGAAAAGACGGAGTCTTATTGCTTCGGGGCTGACATCGGTTGCTTTTATTGTGTCTGGTACTGCACAAACACGGACAAATGTAAGTTCGGTTCGTCCGTAGGATATCCCGAAAATTGATTTTGTTGGATAGCTTGTAATAACAAAGGTTTCAACTCTAAATCGTTCTGAGCGATAGCGGGGGCAGAATGTTGTTGTGAGATTCCTCTCTGCGGTGGGCAGCATAATCCTTCAAAGGAAGATTTAGGTTCCTTCGGCCTTCTTGGTTCATGAAGAGATAAGTTGGGAAGATTGAATTCGGGAGATTGTACTTAATTTGTATTCTCTAATTTGGCGTCTTATACTAACAAGACGCTCGACCTTGTCGGTTAGTTGCTCCAATTCTTTACCTTGAGAGCGAGTGTTTGGCATACAATCAATGGATAAAAGGGATAAAAAATTTTGTCTTAGTATATACTGTGTAACAAAGGAATCACAATATCGACTAAATCAGTCCCCGACAACGGTGCCAAAAACTTGATCACGACTTTAAGAGTTTATCGGGTGTAGTGACTGCAAGTGCACAGTCTAATCGCGTAGTTTTAAAAGATATTGAATTCACAAGGACTGATAATCAAATTAATGGTATCTAAAGCCACCGTGTAAAGCTAAGGCTAATAATTAATCTTGGGTTTTGGGTGAAATGGAAATAAACTTATACTTAAATGAAATATTCGATAACAGGACATCGGTATGTAATTCATCTGACTTTGGGGATTCAGTAAGTCATTGGCATAGCTTTGAGTATTCAAAACACTATTTTAGTAGAAACTATCAGTTTAAAAACATTTATCTCACACTCTCGTGATTATTGATTCAGACTATATTATTAAACTTAAATGCTTGCTCTCGATGTCTCATTTAAAATCTAAAAATACTTTTGAAAACAATAGAATCTAATTAATCCTAAACCGCTCTCGCTGTATTTAAAACTAATGTTTGATTACCACTAAAACTATTTCGCGGGATTGCTTGCGGAAAATAACTTGAATGCATAAAGAAAATATAAAACTAAAACAAAGTCTGAAAGTTGTGAATAAAATCTACTTGTGCAATAGTTCCCTGATGTAGAAAACTATTGTTAATTCAGGTGAGAAAGTATATGCTTAGAATTTCTAAAAGCAATGGTTTTGTATGAGAAAATTGAACAAAACGGAGAGTTTTTGCTGCTTGGTTCCTTCCTTTTTATAGCCTGCTTGTAACTTCCGTTGAAGAAAATTTAGGAGTTGTGTGTCGATCGGAAGACTCAGCTTTTCCAAATAATCAGGGAAGTGGTCATCATGGAGTGGAGCATAATACGGGCTCAGTTCATTCTGGTTGAGAGAATACATGATTTTTGTTGTAGACATGGAGAGAACACGTTTATTACAGATTGGTGAGGTCAGGCCTGTGTGTCCCGTAGGGAACACAAGTCAAAGTTGTGGCGACCATAACACATGTGTACCGAGGGGCACATATACACACATACCGTGGCGACTAGCGGGAAGCTGTGGGCGACTGGCGGAAGTTGTGGCGACTGTCACAATCCTCTGATGCAATTTCTTCTGTTTTCTACTACAGAGTCACACATTTTCTGTCATTTGTTCCTCTTTTCTTATGCGATCTTATGAAATGTAAATACCTGAAAAACACTTAAAATACCAACATAATGCAACATAATTAACAGAAAAAGGACATCATTTACCCTAATCGAGTCGAATATGTGATGCATTTTTGTGTTATCAAACTTCCCCATGCTGAACCTTTGCTTGTCCTCAAGCAAATAATCAATATGAAAATCAATTAAACACGGTTAAACGCAAATACATGACACAACTCAATATTGTACGTGGTTGCGAGGCATTTTCGTAGAACAATATAAGCTCAATACCAACACTAAAGATACAGAAATGACACTAAACAACCCCACTTTATGTGGACCAGTCCTAATCATTCTATTATAGCTCAACCCTAATTATTTTTGCTGTGTTTCACCCATTTTATTCGAGCGTAATCACATAACGCCTTTTATCTTTTTGCACGCATATAGTAGAGTAGTCGGTTAGTGATGGTCATTTTAAGCATAGGGTTCTGGTACATAAAGTTGGAACCTCTTTATTTATCTGATTGCAAGTTGTGGGGGATCGAATTGTAGTCCTCCCTACCAAGTTCAGCACCAGAAACCTCTAACCAACTTGCATCGGGTTATTATAACATATTTTTTAGGTTCCTTAACTGTTGGATTAAGTACCGGGTGAGTGTCACCTAACTTGATTAGCGATTCCATGTTTTCAATTCTCATTACAAGATGTTTTTGGAAAATGTTTTAAGACCACCCACTTATATTCACCGGCTCTCTATGTAGTTTGTTTTTAAGACGGTGCCCGGCTACTTATATAAACTACTCGGGGTTACTTTAAAGGTTAAGATTTTGGTATAATAGGTACTTAAATCGGTCTCGCATAAGCAGGTGTTTTAGAGTGTTAAGACGGTATCAATTTTGTTTAAATTTTACTCAAAATTTGTAACATATCTTAAGAGTAAGCAACCTATATACTTTTCAAATGTGTCAGAGTTTCAATGACGAATTACCTGGATTCTTATCACCCGTGTCTAGTAGAAAGAGAGAGAAATATTATGTGTAAATTTAAATGGACAGTGATAGAGGG